>CAUYLG010050015.1:0-119356 GCA_963573385.1 Cacajao melanocephalus | reverse complement strand
ATTGGAAATAAATCACTCCTCAGCAATTGCATAGCATTTCACAGGTTTAAATAAAATATTGGTTGGCTGGTTGTTGGTTATTTTCATCTCTTATTCCTTCCTGTCTCCATTGTTAAACACAATTATTGGCATAATAGAGGTTTTTAATACCCATTTTTAGACTGCATTCTAGCCTGGGCAGTAGAACAAGAATCCTGTTCTCTCTCTTTTTCTTTCTCTTTCTTTCTCTCATACATTCTTTTTCTTTCTTTCTTTCACTCTCACTTTCTTTCCTCTCTTTTTCTTTCTTTCAAAAAATAAATAAATAAATAAATAAATAAATAAATAAAAAGATTTATCTGTATATCCATACAAAGAAAATTGATGATCTGAAAAAGAACAGTATAATTATCTTGGTTTTTGTAACAGCAAGGCCATCGTCAATCTGATACTGCAGTTAATGGGGTCTGTAAGAAGGCACCATTTTTGTTTGAGTTTTATAGTGCAATAATGAAGAATTTTTGGACCCACATCCAAAAAAAAAATTCTAAGCATTCTTTATAAAAGAAACTGACTAGTATTTAGTAACTAGCCTGGCACTCTTTCTTGATTTCAGATGAAATAAAATAGGCTTTCTTCCAATTCATTAAAAATATCTGAAGCTAGCCAATTTTTTCCATATAAAATGTGTTATAGTTCTCAATTGTACGTCAAAGCTATATTATATAAATATTACAGTAATCAACTGTGAAGGTCCCAGATGCATTGTGGAAGAGAAAGGGAAGCCTTTTATCAAAAGCCAGTTCCTGCTTCCTGAACAATGATACAGTTTCAACAGTTCCTCTCTAGAGAACTGAATTTAGTTAGTATTCACAGAATGAGAAAATACAATTTTGATATACGTGCATGCACAAAAACACACACACAGTATACACTCATACTTTTCAATTATCTTAACATATCTTTTTCTCCTGTAGATGTTTCTTTTGATTTATTGAGACGTGCTCTCGATATGTGTTTTAAGACAAGTTTTAAAACTCTTTAAGGAAGGAGTGCTATTACTTTTAGCTTTTCTTTACAAAGGATTTTACCTTTTGCTGCTCATCTAAAGTATAGCATGAAGTTGGTGTAATGACCAGATGTTATGTTCATTTAACCAGATCATCTGTAGTCTCCCACTCAAATTAGTACAAATTATTTCTCAGACGACAAGAAAATTTACAGCATTCATGTCATCACATTAACTATAGTTATTTAAAGTAAAAGTTAAGATGATATCTTGAAAAAATTAATTTATTACCATTCTAACAAGAAAACTCATACTGTAATTTAACCGTTATAATCCTTTGTTACAATCTGAAATTTCCTTTATTATTGTAAATGCATTTGTTTTGTTTTCTGGCCAAAGCCAGAAAACAAAAAAGCATATATAACATGCTTGTTTTCTAAGTGTTCGTTTGGCAAATACTTAATGATATCCTACAGTGTGTTAGGAATGTAAGTGTTTCAGAAACATGATCCCTGCCCTGAAAAAGCTCACTTTATTAGCTTTGGATTCAATATCATAGAGATGGATATGGTTTTCCCCTTGTCTCTCTTTGGCACCAAAGCAAACTCTGTGTGTGTGTGTGTGTGTCTGTGTGTGTGTGTGTGTGTATGTATGTATGTGTGTGTGTGTGTGTGTGTGTGTGTGTATGAGAAGCTGGGAAGAGAATTTTTGTTTTGCTTTCAGGCTTGCTCTGTGAATATAGCCGTTTGGAATCAAGCTTAAGGTGAAGAATTATTCTTATTAGTCTTCCCCCCTTGAAGAGACTCTGGCTTTTTACTTCATTTCTCTTTCCCCGTTGTACTATCAAAACCAAAATTTCACATTTGGATATATATCCAATGTACCATGTTTTTAGGAGGTTCTCCAAGAAATTAACACCAAGAGTTTAAATTTTTTTCCAGGTATTTATAGCGAAGTGTTCTTGAAGTACTATGTGTAAAGAAATTAGAAAAGCAGGATGGGTAGGAGGGAGAAACATTACCTGATGTTTTGGGAAGCTCTGAAGGTTGGATCAGAAAATGTCGAGAAGAGCAACAGTGCTTGTGATCTACCCCACTGAGTAGTCATTAGGTTAAGAGATATACCCAAGAAGTATAAATTTGGGCAGGACAGCTCTCCCAATACTGGGGAAACAAATGCATTCATCCATAATGGGTGATGTAGGCAGACTAGCCACTAGTGTCTTTTTCATTTCTAAATTGTGTTCATCAGTGTGATTGGTCCAAGTAACTCAGATTACTATATTTCCAGAAGGGAAATACAAGATGATTACAAAAAGTGCATGGAGAATGCATACTAAGAAAAAAATTATTCATGGATTTCAAATGTTTGCATCAAAATACACTTGTACTAACTTATTATAACATATCTAAACATGATCTAATCTGAAGCACTAAAAAGGATAACTCATCGTTTTGAAAAGAACACCTATAAGAACAACCTGAATTCTGCTAAAATTGAAGCAAGGACAAACATCAAACTTACAGCAAAGCTTGGGTTGAAGAATGATGAGGTAATTGATTATTCATGAAATTTTATGGAAATAAGCCCCAAGAAATCAACAATTTACAAACAACTCATTTTAAGAAGACATGAGATGATGTTAAAGATGAAGCCCACTGCAGCAGACCATCCACATCAATCTGTGAGGAAAAAAATTCATTGAATCTTTTTCAATGAATTCACTGAAGAGGACTAACAATTAAAGCATAAACAATAGCTAACACCACAGACATGATTCAGCTTATACAATCCTAACAGAAAATTAAAGTTGAGCAAACTTTCCGCTTAATATGAGCCAAAACCACTGCACCCTGATCAGCTACAGATAAGAACAGAACTTTCAGCGAAAATTTTAAACAAGCCAGATAAGATCCTGAAGCACTTCTTGGAAAAACAGTCAACAGATGAAACATTGCTTTCCAGTATAATCCTGAACATAAAGCGCAATCAAAGCAATGGCTACCAAGAGGTGGAAGTGATCCAGTCACACAGCAAAAGCAAACCACTCAACTGCAAAGGTCATGGCAATAGTTTTTTGAGATACTCAAGGCATTTTGCTTGTTGACTTTAAAGAGGGCTACATAATGATAATATCTGCTTATTATAACAGTGTTTTAACAAAGTTAGCCAAAGCTCTAGCAGTAAATGCCTGGGAAAGCTTCACCAACGAGTTCTCATCCACCATGACAATGCTCCCACTCATTTGTCTCATCAAACAAACGCACTTTCTGAGAGTTTCAGTGGAAAATCATTAGGCATCCACCTTATGATCTTGATATGGCTTATTCCAATTGTTTTTTCTAATCTTAAAGAAATGAGCAAAGATCATTCATTTTTCCTCAGTTGATAATGTAAAACAGACTACATTACCATGGTTAAAGTTCCGGAACCCTTAGTTCTTTGGGGATAGACTAAATGACTGCTATTATCACTTAGAAAACTGCTTGACTTGATGGAGCCTATGTTAAGAAATAATGTTTATATTTTTTTCATCTTTACCTCCTAATTTCATTTTCTAGAAACTTTTCAATGTTCCCTCATATAAATATATGTATTTTCCCCATTGGATGATTTGCGTGTTCTTTTCACATCGTAAGTTAACAATAGTTTTTAAGCAATCAGTACTTGACCAAAGTAGCTACAATATACCCACAGAAATAACTGTAAAAAGTTATATGATCATAAATAATATATATGGATCTACATAAAACTTCCAAATAAAACAACATTGGAATAAATAATATAAACATAACAGTTTATCTTAAGTTCCTGTATAAATATAATTCTTAGTAAAATTATAAAATAGTTATAAAGATCATTGAAAGAAAATCTAAGAAGCTAATCTAAATAAGAATTACCTGAGGAAACAAGCTCTATAATATATTAAAATAGATTATACAATCTAATTAAACATGTCAGTGTCCTATTAGAAGAAGAAGGTACAAAGAAATCAATGAAAAAGCATATTATATTAAATACAAGAATTTAATGCATATATAAATGACAGCACAAATGACTGGTAAAGAATAATTTTGATGAAGGGATTATTTAATATATAAATAAATTTAGTCATTTATTTAGAAAAAATTAATTACAACTTAACATACTATTGAAACTCTTTACAATCATGTTAAGCAAAAAATAAATTTATGTAACAAACAAGTATTAACAATAAGAATAAAAAGAAAAAGCGAGGGATCAGGTCTTAGTAAAGTAAAACTTAGTGAGGCTCTGCAATTGAGGGAGAAGGAAACAATGACTGTCATTTCCGGGTACCCTGTCAATCTGAATGGCTCCTACATTTTTCAGTGTTTACTTTCTCTGGAATTTGAATTCCAGAGCAAAAGGCTCTAGTTGCCCTTGCTTGGGTCATTTGTCTTGGTTGGGAGAAAACAAGGCACCTTGCCTATTAGTGACATCATAAGTGATGATAATTGTACAATATCAGGTCATCTAAAATTACAGCACTGTTGCCACAAGAAAACAAAGACCTTCTTAGCCAAAATAATAGATGTTCACTGCTTTTATGAAAAGCATTTTTCCCTTCTACCTCAATTGCAGAGCCTCCCTAAGTCTTTCTTTCTAAGATCTGATTCCTCATTTTTTCCTTTTATTCTTCTTGTTAATCTATTCCTCAGTGAGAATACCAAGACTTACTTATGAGCATGTCATAGGAATGTAAATTGCTACAACTACCCTTAGAAAGTATTTTAGCAGTTTCAAATGACGTCAAAGTATTTCTCTTTAGTAACTTGACTATGAGTATGTCATAAGAAACTAATCTGAAACTTTGACAAAAATTGAACTCAGATCCATCACTTATAACACTATAGGACTTTGGCATGCCTCAGTTTCTTCTAAACAATGGTAATAAGTGCACTTATGTCACAGGATAAGGAGAATGCACTGTCAGGAATATTGTATTGTTGAGTATTAAATATATTTAAAAGTATTTCTATATCTTTACATTTCACATTTTTCACTCTGAACAATCATTTGGTTAAACAAATTATGATACATGCATCAGATAGAATATGACATAATTCTACACATTTAAAAAAGAAAAAAGTAGATAATTCATGAGAAAACATATAATATATGTGGTTAAGTAAAAAAAACCATAAAGTTATATATGTAGTATATTCTCAATTATGTAAATAAGACTAGATAGAAATTTAATTTTTCTGTCATATAGTGTCAGAAAGATTAAATAAATAAACCTAGATTAAAATGTACCATAATTATCACTGAAATTACACTTATAAAGATTTGGGGATTTTCTTTTTCCTTACTTTCTGTGATATTTTAATTGAGATATATTTCATTTTATCAAATGAAAAAATGTATTGATTTCTCTCATTTGGTAGTTAAAAAAGAGGAATTGTAGATTTAAATAAATCATCCTTATGCAACTAGAAATGAGTAATAGAACAGATAACCAACTGAAAAGATTATAGCAATTTGCTTTTATTACAAATGTAAAACTTATAACTTTCTGACATTATTAAATATAAATCTAGGAAAATCATCTGGTTAAAATTTTATATAATACCTCCCAAAATGTTACATTTGCTAATGAAAGCTATTAATATCATAAATAAATGTGAATATACCAACCTTGAATGTATTGCTCTATTTCATATCTAAATTATTAATGCTTGATATGATTATGAGTATTATCTATAAGTGAATATGTTGCTATAGAAAACTTAAAAAAAAATTAGTCTGGCATAGTGGCTCACACCTGTAAATCCCAGCACTTTGGGAGACTGAGGAAGGAAGATGGCTTTGATCCCAAGAGTTTGAGGCCAGCCTGGGCAACTTAGCAAGACCTCATTTGTAGAAATAATAAAAAACTTAGCCAGGCATGGTGGCATGCACCTGTAGTCCCAGTTTCTCAGGAGGCTGAGTCAGGAAAATTTCTTCATCCCAGGTTATTAAGGCTTCAGTGAGCTGCAATGGCATCACTGCACTCCAGCCTGGGCTACAGAGGCAGAAAAAAAAAAAAAAAAAAACCTTTTAAGAAAATAAAATTACAATCATATTATTTTGTGGCACGTATTTTCAAATATATCACTTTATACCATCGTTAATTTTATTCTTAATATTTACTATGAATTCTGAACAGATTGTAGTTTATACATGACTAAATCTGTTGGGAGTTTTATCATTTAGGTAAAAATAAAATCACAAATCTTAAATCATATGAATAAATTAAGAAGATATTATATATATACTATACATAAATAGAAGCTTAAAAAATAATTAACCAGGGCCGAGAGTGGTGTTTCACGCCTGTAATCCCAACACTTTGGAAGGCTGTGGTGGGCCGATCACTTGAGGTCAGGAGTTCAAGACCAGCCTTGCCAACATGGTGAAATCCCATCTCTACTAAAAATTTAAAAGATGGGCTGGATGTGGTGGCACAAGCCTATAGTCCTAGCTACTTGAGAGGATGAGGCAGAACTGCTTGAACACAGGAGGTGGCGGTTGCAGTGAGATGAGATCAAACCATTGCATCCAGCCTGGGTGACAAAGTGATCCTTTTTTTATATACTCACAAAATTAATAATTAACCACATATATAGCTAGTTAAAGAAGAAAAAATGAAAATGACAAATAAATACTTGTAACTACTAAATTACCTGAAAGTCTTGGAAATACCAAACTCAGTCTTTTTCTTAGTTTATTTTAATAATTAACAAATTTGGGTGAAGGTACATTATACAATATTTTCTATAAGTATGGGAAAAGTGTTATGATAAGCTACAAAAATTAAATTCTTGATACAAATAGTTGAGTGAAAGTATTTTACTATGTGTAATTATTTTATTAGTCTCATATTTTATTTGAAAAAAAATCCATACTTTATCAAATATTTATCTTAAAACATATTCTAGTAGATGGTTGTGGAAAACACAGCATCTTAACAGTCATTTATTCTAGCAAAACCTAAGAAAGTTTGAAGGCATATAATGCAGGTTGTATTCAACATTTGAGTTTTCTTATGCATGATAATTATAAATACTTCCCAGTCATAGTGGGTCAAAGAGAAAAACTTTGGCAATTTTAATTTTAATTCTGCTTATCCAAAGTAGTATACAAAATCTACTTAATAAATTTTGCTTCCATTGTTATGGCATTCCTTAAGAATCTAATTAAAGTCCCTATTTCTAGAAAATAAGCAAACATTCAAAATATTAAGATATGAAGCATGTTACATAAATTTTCAAAAGGTCTTGAATTTACTTGGGGTTACTTTTATTGTTATAAAATTAAATGTATATATAAAAATAAAATACACATTGTGATTATCTAAATAAATTTTTAAAAGATTTAATCAAAATGTCTGTTAGTATTTAAAATGTCAACATCTTTTAAAAGTTATTATGCACACGAAATGACAGTACAAGGAATTTAATCATTGCATTATTTATTATGATATGTTCTAAAATTAGTTATCCAATAGAATAAGATGTCCAGTTAAACCCTGATAATTAAATAAGCATTTACTTCGAATCCCAATTGTAACTCCATTACAAAGCAGGGAATAAATTTTGAAAATGAACAACTTACATTAGCCAATAACTGGTAATAGAGATAGCAGAGAAGGATGTCAATAAATTTCAAAAGATGAAATAGAGAAATAACAATGATAGCTAAGTTAACGCAGTAAGATGAAACCAAATGCCGAAAGTACGGCAAAGTTGGGAAAAAGCAAGTGGGCTTATGACCCAGAATCCCAGGAGCATTTAACTGATAGCTTCAGTTTCACTGATAGCAATAAGAATCTTTGAAGGATGGAAAGAAAATAGATTAAGCACCAAAAAGATTAAGTGAAAGTTTGTTTAAAAAGTAGTTAAGAAACTCAGATCTCTTCATTAGCTTCACAAGAAAGTCAACTCCTTCTTGTCCACCTGCACTCTGCAGATGAAAAGAAGATTTATTTTTGGATAGGAATATCAGATGGATATAGGCCCTTTCCACACATGAAAAATCCCACATGACTAGAATTCCAATTAACCTAACTAATTCAGTGCATTGCCAATTCCACTGAATTCATGGAAAACTAACTAATTGCGCAGATGGTCAATTTGCTAAATAACCTTTGTGAAATGATTAATTGGCTAAATTAACTTGTTTATTTACTTTAAAACATTTTATAAAAATGCATACTTCATAGTCTATATTTTATTTATAATGTGAATTCTTTAAATCAAATGATATACTTTGAGAATGTATTAATGAATATATTGTTCACACATTTATTTCTAAGAATAATATATGTAAAAAAATATGGGCCTAAGAAAATATTTATGCAATATATTCTTGAAGCATATATGTTTAGGCTTGTATTTCGAGCAATATAGGGAACCATATATAGAAAACACCTAAAACAACTAAAAACAGTAGATAAAGTAGAGTTTTAAATATAGTTTTCTAATCTTCAGTTTTATGTAGGCAAATGAGAGATATTTTCCTGACATTAAAAAGACACAAATCCATGGGAGTGGAAAAACTTTGGAACCAATGATCAGCCTGATGTATGTGCTCATCTCTGGAGTACTAAAATGTGCCTTTAGTTAGTCAAATGAACCTAGTACAGAAGCCAAAGCCTGACACTTAAGCAGAGGGCAATGGAGGGAAGTTCAGAACAGAGCTACTCACAAAAAGTCAGGATCTGGGAAGAGGTACAGCCTCCATGGGTGCATCAGAAAGGAATCTGCCCAAGAGAAAGGGGCACACCAACTGAGGCCTTGGCTGTGGGAAAGTCCCAAAGAAAGGACTGAGATACAGAAAGGGATGATTTTCAAATAACATGGTTGACATCTGGATAACTAAATAAACATTGACCATATAAAACAATAACAATAATATCTAAGCTATTGAGGGTAAAAAATTAAGTTAGAATTGAAATAATCCTGGATGATCATAGTATGCTCACATAATTCATAAGTAAAATAGGTAATTAATAATTAAATAAAATAGAAAAGTATACTGTGCAATTTATAAGCCTTTTTTTAAAAGACAAAATACTATATTCTTTTCTAAAGACTAATATTTTAGTTAATCAGAGATATGCTTTTGAAATAAAATGACCAAAGTAAATTGTTGACTTGGGTTCCCTGGAAACACTGAAATTTACATCTATTTTGAAAACAGCCATTTCCACTTACGTGGCATATTTTCATAAACCAATAGTAAAATAGAATCCATATTATACTTTTTCATATGAGTCAAAACTCTTCCCCCTGATTGTTCAGTTATTCTTGCATTATTACTAAATGCTTAACATTTCTATGGTTCTAGAAATAACTTCCGAAAATCATTTTGGGAGCAAACCCAAACTTCTAAGTAAAGCTCACGAACTCGTGAATAGCAAAATGAATCCAATAAAAAAAGAAAAAAGATTCAGCACAACTTCTATGAACCAAAGCCTCTAAGTTTTGCTTAAGTTAGTACAGATAGGGTTCAGGTAAAATCTGAGCTCATAGGTTCTAGCCAAACCAAACAAAACACCAAAATCATGACACTGTTAGATTATTCTTAGTAATTTCAACATCTGTTGCTTCATACTCTTCTATCTACAAAATATGAGAGGATAATAGGCATTTTCTTACCAAAAGTATATTGTTTTTGCAATTACACCAATGTTTGCTATATATCCCATAATACTTTTTAAATTTTGAATCATAGAATCAAAATTTATATCCTCAATTCTACAGTTTTCTGAGATATCAACCTCAGTAATACCTTCTGGATTCAAAACATTAAGGAAAAGCAGATAGATGCTAAAGTACATCTTCCTTGGGTTTAGTTGCTTTGCTATTTCTAAGTCCATTGGGAAACCAACAGAAAACAGATGACATTCTCACTTTTAGCACAATCTTAAGAGGGCTTATAGATAAATGATTAATTGCACTGGTACAAATACGATAGAGAGGAATTAAAAAGGTACCAAAATATGAAGGCAGCATCAGCAGTCTCTCATCACTCTAAGATACAGAGAGAGAGATGTTATTAGAACCAGCAGGATGGAGCTTCATGAACGGCTGGCCTCAGAAAGAGGATTAATGAAAGGAAAGTCAGTAGTGGTGATCTCAAGGGACACAGGAGGAAATAAGTATATAACTTCTCTCACCTTTTTCCCAAGTATCCTGATCATTGTCCCCATGACAAAGCCTAAATGGAAGGAAGAGGGCCCAGACTACAACTCTTCAATTTATAAGTAGCAGCATCCTCATTAGAGATTAGAATGGGAAAGGTGCAGGATAACTCTGAAGGGGAGATTGAAGAAACCCTGCACATTGTAATATTGTGAGCTCAGGAAAATGCATTATAGCACCCAAATAAAAATTGAATGTGGATTATATTATGGAAATTCTCTGATATTAAGAATTATAATAACATAAATATCCCAAGTTTTTAAAAGGCAGTATCAAATGCCAATGAAAAACTAGAGTATAATAAATTAGTTGGTTATACCATTTCCTTCCATATACATGTATATACGCATGCCTATTTTTCTTTTGAAGTAAATTTAACAAAATAATGTTTGTAAAGTCTTTGAATATTTAATATCCATATGAAAAATGCACATGTCACAACCTTAATACTATAAACATTCTTCTATGTTAATAAAAATTCCATTGTAATGAATATTTCCCTAGTAAAACAAAATACAACATTTTTACTAAATAACTAAATTCACATAATAGCTCTCATAGGTACTTTCCAGAAACATCTTAATATTTTAAGTCATAAAAAGTTCAGATAATAAAGAGTTAATATATAAACTTTAAAGCTTTATACCATTTTATGTCCATAATTCCAAAGACTATAAGATTTTAAAACTTCATTTCTCTCCTTACAGAGCAAATCAGGACAACTTTTAAAATTATTTTTATTTTCTTGTAATTTTACTTGAAAGATATACCTCTCCTTTTTTATTAAATGAGAAGCAGGATCAAAATAGAGAAATTTTGTTTCTTGATGACATATATCTATGTGGCACCATTCTTACATTTTTATTTATTTTGCATGGCTGTTAAGAATGTCTGTAAGCACACAGACATTGGTCAAAATTCTGATTTATGATTCTTTTTTGTTATAATTAGGTAGGGTACTTCATCTCTATACATTCCTTCCCTCCCCTCCCCTCCCCTCCTCTCCCCTCCTCTCCCCTCCTCTCCCCTCCCTTCCCTCCCTTCCCTCCTCTTACCTTCCTTTCCTTTCCTTTCTCCCTCCTTCTCTTCCTCCCTCTCTCTTTCTCTCTCTCTCTTTCTTGACACAGAGTCTCACTCTGTCACCAGGCTAAAGTGCAGTGGCGAATCTTGGCTCACTCTAACCTCTGCCTCCCAGATTCCAGTGATTATCCTGCCTCAGCCTAGAGTGGCTGGGATTACAGGTGCAGCCACCACACCAGGCTAATTTTTGTATCTTTAGTAAAGATGGGGTTTCACCATTTGGCCAGGGTGATCTCAAACTCCTGACCTCGTGATCTGCCTGCCTCAGCTTCCCAAAGTGCTGAGATTACAGGAGTGAGCCACTGTGCCTGGCCTACATTCAGCTTTCTTATCATTAAAATTGAGGTATAAGGATATTAATTGCACCTCACTCCACCTTATTGTTTTCAAAAACGTAAAATAACACAAACGTCTCACTAGTAGATATGACTCTTTCACCCCTAATCCCAATCCCAACACACATATCAGATCCAAACACCTACATATCCTAAAAGGGAGATCTAAACTGATTTCTGCTTGGAAAATAACTTCCCAAAATCTCCATTTGAGATACTCAGCAAGTCTTTTGTCTGAAATATGGTGCCAAAGGAAAGGGCTAAGAAATAATTGTATGTTCAGAACATATTCTAGAGAAACAACTGAGTATACAGTCAGAATACACTAAGAGCCCCCCACCTCCAAGATCAGCTAATAAATTATTTTTTATTAAACATAAAGGATATCCAATTCCCACTTCCACCAATACTACTCTGTTCCAAGGCGAGCTCATTGTTTGGTGAATTAGTCCCAGGACCACCTCTATCAGTTTACTTACATCACGGCTTAGAGAAGGACTTTATTACATTGTTATGTCAATTATATCAATTACTTATAGAAAACTCAAAGATTGAATCTTTACAGCAGTCCTAAGAGACCTGGGTCTCAAATCTGTAGAGGCAGAAACTAGATAAGTGGGTGCCTGGGACAGAGGACTTGGGAGGACTAGCAGGTGATAGCTAAAATGTATGGGGTTTATTTTGAGGGTAATAAAAATGCTCTAAAATGTATTGTGATGTTGGTTGAATAACTCTAAATATGCTGAAACAATTGAATTCTATGCTTTAAGTCAGTGAATTATGTGATATGTGAATTATATCTCAATAAAGCTGTTACCAAAAGAAAAAATTAAAAGAACCTGGTCCTCACCTGCCATGACTTTATCTCCACCTCACTCTGCTGGAGCCACTCTGTCTTCCCTGCTGTTCCCCTGACAAGCCGGCATGCTATGTCTTAGGATATTGGCTCTGGCTGTGCCATCTGCCTGTGACACCCTTCCCAATTTTATTTTATTGTATTTAATTTTATGTGTAAAAACTTAAGGGGTACAAGTATAGTTTGGTTACATGGTATGTTAGTCCATTTGCCTTGCTATAAAGGAATACCTGAATCTGGGTAATTAATTGATAAGGGAAGGTTTGTTTGGCTCAGCGTTCTGCAGACCGTACAAAAGGTATGGAGCCAGCATTTGCTTCTGGTGAGAGCCTTAGGAAGCTTCCAATCATAAAGAAAGGTGAAGGTGGTAGCATGTATGTCACATATTGAAAGAGAGAGGGGAGGAGGTACCAGGATCTTTTTACTAATCAGATGTTGCAGTAACAGAGCTAGGGCACTCACTCATTATGGCACCAAGCCACTCATGAGGGATCTGCCCTCATGACTCAAACACCTCATATCATTCCCCACTTCAAACACTGGGCATCACATTTCAACATGAGATTCTGAAGCAACAATATCCAAGCTATTTTACATGGATATATTGCATAGGGATGAAGTCTAGGCTTTTAGTGTCACTATCACCTGTATAATGTACATTGTACCCATGAAGTTATTTTTCATGCTTTTTCCACCTCCCACTTCCCTCCCTTCTGAGTCTCCAATGTCATACTCTGTCCATGTGTACACATAGGTTATCTAGATTGCCACTGCAAATCATTTTTAATTAGATCTTTATTGAGAATGGGTTATATAGTCATACATATCTGTAAATAATACATATCATGCCATACCTTTCAAAATTCACATAAAATATTAACATGTTAAAATCTCTGAGAAGGAAGCCCTAAAGCAGAGAAACCGATTTACCTTTGCTTCTATAGTTCCAACATGTACTTAGACTGTAAAAGGAAACAAACTTCTTTACTGTTTCTCGTATGTCATGAAATCTGCCCTCATCTAAATGCTCCATTAAGCAAATCCATTTTCAGACCCTTAAATGACAATTTTTAAAGTACAAACTCTATTGATAAAGCCATCATTAATACCCCCTACTTACTTTGTCCATTCAGTTAATTTTTTAGATAAGCTTATAGTATACATTTAATTAATAAACTTTTATCTATAAAATCACAATGATTATGTTTGCTGAAACCATTTTTATAATAGAAAGGTCAACAGAAAATGGACAATTATATAAATGAAGCAAGGTAGCTCACAAAATGATATGGATTTTATTCTATTGCAGCATGACTCATTTGCAAAACCTAGTCATTTACGAGACACAGCTAACTCCTGCAGGTGCCTGAAAGCACTCACCCTGCCTACTACACCCACTCACTATGTGCTCTCTGCCGTGAGGTGTGGAGTGCAGTGGGTCTGAGTGAGTGGAGTTTGCCCTGCTGGCACTGAAATGGCTGGCTAGTTCTAGCACTCCAGTTCTTACCTCCATCACTTGCACTTTCCCTCATAGAAGCAGTTGAGAGCCGTGGGCTGAGTAAATGAGGCACCCCTTTCATGTGTCCCATAAAGGAGTCAGGGAAATATCCTGCTTCACTAGGATGGCCTCGTTCACATATGTGGTGGTTGGTAGGCTGTTGGTCAGCTTTAGACTGACTCCCAATCTTGGCAATATTTCAAGAGGGAGAAAGCAGAAGGTGCAAATTTTGTTTTGTTTTTGTCCAAAGCTCGAAATCTGCATAAGTGACTTGTCTCATATTCCTTTAGTTAAATCAAGTCATTTGTACAAGACCAGATTCAAGGGATAGGGGGAAAAGACTCCACCACTGGATGGGAGAGGCTGTGGAAATGTGCTGAGGTTTTTGGATACATAATTTAACTGGAAACATAATCAAACCTCTGATCACCTTGGGTGTAGCCATTTGAATGAGTTCTAAATACTTAAATAAAGTGATGTTGGCTACCTTCAGACTTAGCCAATAAAAACTGCCATGGATATTTTTCCATGTTTCTTTTCCTTCCAGTTCACAAGGATCACATGTTTAAGGCCATCAAAGGCAGGTAATAATGAAGAACAAATTTTTTTCAGCCTGAGTCTCTGAATGGCTGTGTAAAACAGAGCATCTCTACTACTCCGCCCTTACCCCACCTTCCTGAAGCAATCCTAAACTGCAAGTGAGTAAATAGAGTAAATTAAAAGGTTACTTAATATCATGCTATTACCTACTGGAGACTAGTATTCTAGTAGTCTCTTTAACTTATTAGAATTAAAGTGGCAAATTTGTTTGTTTTCTTGTCATTATATTATGAGTATTTCAATACTGATTGATTTTTACTATAGATATTTTGAAATTAAGTCCATTATTAAATGGAAAATTCTACATTTTTACTGAATCACAATTTCTGTGTGCAAAGATGGAGTTTATTAAAACCTATGAAGATATGTGAAACAGCTACAAAGTTTTTATATAAGTTGTAAAAACATAAAATCTTTGTAGAGTGATTCCTCTTTAAATCTTGATTTCAATCTGGTCCTATCAGTGTCAAGAGGTGCTAAAACAATCCAATGAGATAGGTATAATATTTTTTCAACTCGAAAATTCAGAAATAACTATTTCAGGAAACGAGTAACAAAACTTTTATTGAAATAGAATTCTCTGAGTATGCAAAGTTAATTTCTTTCAGAAACGGTTAGTAATCTTGAAAAGAAATAAGATTTCCTACAATGACCATTCCCAAAGAAGACTTCCCAAAACTTTAATCAATAACATTATGAGCATTGAGCTGTTTGGAAAGAATAGTCCAAAATATTCTCCTCAAGTATTCTTTTTTATGTGTAATGCTGTCATAACATAATAATGTAGAAAAAATATATCTATAGATTTTACTTTTTAAAGTAACGCGTGATTGTGTAAAAATCTACATAGTACAAGAGATAAAATGAAAATTAAATTCCTTCCTCTTCCATTCCACCACCCCATCTCTCTCCATTGCTGAAAAATAGCTACTATTCAAAAATTCTTTAATTATTTAACAAAATTTTATTAGTCTTATTTTTACATTATTCTGTACCTGAGACTTTTCACTGAATAATATACCTTACAGATAACAAATCTTTGTTTTATAACTTTCGTATTTTGGACAGTTCTTGTTGACTCTTCTATGAAATATAAGGAAGTCAGCATACTATGTACATTTCTGTCATTTCCCTTTCATCATTTTTCCAGATACTCTCACTCATTTTTATTATATTTTCAATACTTAAGATACTTACAGTTTATACACAAAATTCCTAGACATTTTTATATAGAGTTTTATATCTAAATACTTTTTCTGTGTGTTGTTGCATTTTTACCACAGTTTCTCCAAAATGGCAGTATATTATTATTTTTATCATCATCATTATATTGATATATCTCTAGTTGACTGTATTATAGCTACAGTATTTTATTAAGTTTAATATGAAATTGATAATAACTTGGCTGGAAATAAAATTATTCAGTCATATCTTCTATCTAAAACTTTTATAAAGCTGGCAAATGTATCTTCTATTATTGATTAATGAATCATATAGGAAAAGCTTTGAAGTCCTATTGATTTTTTGTTGTTGTTGTTTCACTAATAAGTAATTGGCTTTTTGTACTTGGGGATCATAGAATTTTTCTTTGTTTAACAAATTTAAAAAATAACAAATTAGGTCATGTTGTCAATTATCTTCTGCCAAGGTTTCTTGGAGCTTGGTGTGTCTTTTCAATCTAAAGATGCTTGTTATGGAAAATGCTACGTTATACTCTATCATCTCAAATACCTCAACATTTTTTATACACTTCAACTTAGTGTGCATCACACACAACAATAAGCATCTGAGTCTCTCTGTTAGAGTGCTGTCTTCAGATCACCAGATTCGTTTTCCTACTCTTGGAAAACTAGACGTTCTTAGAATTTATATTCCCACCTTGCCTGGGAGTAGCTGTTAAACAAGGACTCGTGCATGCAGAGTATAAATATTATAGTTCCCTTGCTTCTGACTGGGACAATGCTCACTTCTGAGCTGCACTATCTCCAGAGCTGTTTTATGAGATTGTGACCATGTTTTCCTCTTCTGGTATTTTACTAGGTATCATACTGTTGTTTGGCTTCCTTCCATTTCTGTTCCCATTTCACTCCCCTACTGTTTTTATCTCGGAAAATTTCCTAATCCTTTTCATACATTCCTCATCTCAAAACATGCTTCTGGTGTATTGCATTATTTCAAGAAAGTTTTCTCCTTTTATATTAGAATGCTTTTTTAGTTCGTTTCATTAGTTATTTTGGGGTTTTAAAAAATATAAATTTTGCTTATGGGTTTCCTTTTTTCTTTCTTAATTATCTATCATTTTTCCTTTATTGTATTCTTTACTATTTTTTAGCTTATTCTCTTTTATTCTTTCTGAATCTTCCCCGCGGCGCCCCCACCACCGCCGCCCACTAACTCCTCCCAAATTTACATACTCTTCAATTCTTTCAAAGTGGGGAATGTGTTTTTTGAAAAGTCCACCCTTTTCTGAAATAATTATTCATCTTCTATATATTAATAATGTGCTTTTGGTTTCTATGTTATGGTCTTCTTTGCAAGCATTAGTTTTAAAAGGGGTTCACTTACCTAAAAGGTTTCAGGTTTAACAGAGAAATATCCTTAGTTAGATTACAAAGTGTATTAGTCTATTTTCGCTCTGCTATAAAGAAATACTGGATAGTGGGTTAATTCATAAACAAAGCAGTTCTGCATGGCCGGCTCAGGAAACTTACAATTATGACGGAAGGTGAAGGGGAAGAAGGTACCATCACAAAGCAGCAGTATGGTCAGTGCTTTATATGCAGTATCCTATTTAATTCTCACAGTATATGCAAGTCTATTGTTTCCAATGAATAGATGAGAAAAGTAAATGTTAATGATATTAAATATACTAATAATGAAATATGAATATAGATAAATGTTTTCTGTGCATTATTTATTTTTAGTTAACTGTGGGTTAGAAGTCAGATATCATATTTGTAATCACAGATTACGGTTTGCTAAAAACAAGAATGCCATATTACAAATAAATTATCAATTATAGGAAAGGTCTGGAATACTTCCCCCACTAAAAATTGTTTTAAAATCACCTCATGAAACCCTGTTTCAGAATTGTTTCATTGGACCACATCCAAAAGGAAATATAAAAAGAAAGAAAGTTTAGCATCATACATGTTTTATTTTCACGGTACCACTTCACATGTTTCAGTACTACAGTGCCATATCTGATAACATCTTATCAAACCAACATGATTCAGAATCTATAAGATAGACTTTTTTCCTTTTGTTTTACAATAAAAGAAAAAACATTTTATTCATGGAATATCTGTTAATACCATTAGAAAGTCAACAAACCTGTTTTTTTTTTAAAGAAATAAAAAGAGACAACAAGAGAAGGGAGAGAGGAAAGGAAGGAGAAAAAGAGGAAGAAAAAGGACATAGAGAAAGATAGAAGAGGGAGAGGTATATAGTACCCTTCTTCCAGAAACATGGGATGATTGTTCTTGCTTTCCATTTTGAAGTTGGTTGTGGCCGTATGACTTACTTTGGCTAGCAGAATATAAATTAAAATGGCATATATCACTTCTTAGTGTCTCCTAATATGCCTTGACGTGCAGTGGCAGTTTGGTTCAATTTGTAATTCCTGGCTCATTGCCTTTTGCACTAAAAACAATAAAAATATTGTTTTATTTTCTCTTCAGTAAATTTATCCTAATCTCATCTTTATTGTTTTATCCTTTGGAAGTGAGCTTATATTTCCAGCTGGATAGTTTTGGGATTTTGTTTTTCCAGTAAAACTCAGTAATGCCACCATCATAAATATTGTCAGGAGGGGGATAAGAGTTTTTTGGAAACTGTACTTTTGTGTTTTGTTTGATTTTCAAAATTTTTTATGAGTTCTAAGCTTGGGGTGTACTCCACGTGGGATGCTTAGTCTGTTCTGTGAGAGAGAGCAAAATGCCACTAGAGTTTTGATTTGATCTCTTGGTTAGGAAGAGCTGCCAATTTGGTGAGATGTTTAGTTATGGTCACAGGCTATAGTTCATGGACTACACTGGTGTAGTTAAATGCATGATTTTCTTTGCCCAGATACATCTTTTCTGTAGTTGAAAAGTAAAATTATCTACACACCTCACCCCTTCCAGTTAGAAAACTGATTCTGGAGAATAAAAGAAAAAATACAAGCTGAATAACTTCTTTTCCAATGTAGTTTCCCAAGATAATTAGCTCTAAAACATGTTTTGATACCTTCATAGAGCCTACATACATCTGCTTTTTTGCAGACAGTCTTGCTATCATTGGAGGAATCTTAAATATTTTATTTCCCAATCTGCCAAGACTCACTATACTTCTTGTAAACTAAGAAGTATGGCTCAATATGAAATTCCTTTTTTGGATTTCTTCACATTTGATATCTGGCAGTTATTCTTTGATGTGGGTTTAATCCATGAGCACATATGACATTTTATTTTCACTTTTAATTTTATTTCACTTGTTTGATATTTGTAGTTTTTTTTTTTATTTTATGCTCTTTTTTTCCTTATTGTAAAATGCATGTTGATTTTTTCACTCAAGGAAAACATGCCATTTTGGGTAAGATTCACACACTGCAGCAAAACCATCTTGAGTTCAAACCCTGGCTCTGTGTTTTAGAGATAGTATTAAACTCTCTCTACCTCAGTTTTGTTACTTGTAAAATGGCAATACTGATAGCAGCCAATTCATAACATAGTTTTAAGAATTAAATATGTTCATTCATGTACTGATTTTATAACTGGTACATAATAAGTGCTTGATAATTGTTGTCTTTTGTTAGCTACCATCTCTTCTGGAGTTACCTAGCCATGTTCTTACTGTACCTTATTACATCTATACCTCTTAGCAATGCTATACTTGATTATAAGCTACATTTTATACCTGAGAAAACCAGTGCTCATAGAATGTAACTTATTTATCCAAATCCTACAGACAGAAAGTGGCAAAACCAAGACTTAAAGCCAATATTAGCCAATTTCTCAAAGTCCAAAACTTTGCTTTTATTACACTGTATTGCCTTTTGTAATTTCCAAATGTATTGCTTAATATTACTTGCTGTATTTATTAAGGTTTTTGAAATTTTGCCCCAATGACATATCTCATGCACATATAAAACTGAGTATGGAAAAAGAGGCACAAATATTCCAGTAACCCTATACAACTGCAGATGTGTTCATTTTAAGTCTCTCAAAGTGATGCTATACATTTTGGCTCAAAATCTCAAGCTAACATGTTGAATATACGTCCACTTTAAGTACTGCAACAATTATAAAGAACTGCCTTTTTTTCCTTAGACTTTCTGAACTAGTAATTAATTTCACAACGTACTCATAAAACAGTTCATGCTATTGTCATCTCCTTGTGTGTGTGTACGTGTGTGTGTGTGTGTGTATGTGAGAGAGAGAGAGAGAGAGAGAGAGAGAGAGAAACAGAGCACTAATTCTAATTTATGAATTGTATATAGGTATATATCTACTCCCTTTGAATAAAGCATTTTCTATAAACTCCTTGTGAAATTAAGATACATGAAAGACTGAGAAAAGTGGTAAAAGGTGTTATATACATGAGCCAAAGATGAGCTCTTTTATGAGACCAATATTGTTTTCTTCTTCACCGCAGGCAGGATTCATTAACTGATAATCCTGCCAGCACAAAACTAAAATATTTAAATAAATCTAATGTTTTAAATATAGCCCAAATAAGCAGATTTTTAGCCATGTAGAGCCTGTCTGCTTTGACTATACTGTAAAACTGAACCCAACATCTGTTAGCCACAGATAAAATAAACCTCAGACATAAAATCCCAAAGCTGCTGCTGTTCTTTGGAGCACTCTGACCCAGAGATTCCCTGCCATGCTGCTGAGTGACATCACCTAGATACATAACCCCCTCTCTGATTCCTCTGCCTCCTGGAGTTCACTTGCCCTTCTACCCTTTTGAGTAGTGGCCCCCATGCCATAGCCTCTGAAGGTCGCTTGCTGTGAGAAACTTCCCTTTCGCCTATGCAAACCTGTCAAAGTGTAGTTTAAAGAAAACTTGTTGTAGGTCGCTGCCACCTTATGGTAATATCTCTTTTCTTGATCAGCTCAAAAATTCCTCAGTCTCCCTATAAAATTAAAATATAGTTTGTCTCATAGGGCCAAAACAAGCATATAATATACAATAATAATGTAATATAGTAGACACAGCTATAATGTTGAAGGCATAACTGCTCCATCTTTGACAAAATAAAGATAATATATTGTTCATAATTTATCCATTATACTATATGTAAAATACTGCTCTCTCAGTATTGACTAAATTAATGACCTCTTCATTGAGCTGCCAGCAAAAAGAATGATGCCAGTGAAGTTTGTTTAGGAACTAATCTTGATTCCAAATTTACTTAGTGGCAAATAGTGTTTGATTTTTACTGTATAAAAATTGAATTTCTCTTAGTCACCATAAATTGGATTTATTCTAAAATTTCTAATTTATTTTAAATTATCATCTAGAATTGATTTCAGAGATATCTGATGCCTCCTATATTAATTCATTGCACATTCTTTTAGTAAACGTGTGGTCAGACATTGGACTGAATACCATCTCTGTCATAATCTTTCATATTCCTAGTCCATAGACTCTGGACTAGGAATGGAACATCTTTAGGATGAATTTCCTGACTACAAAATAAAAAGATAATTTCTAATAGCCAATTTTATGAACATGAAAACAAGCTAATTCATGTTATAAAAACATATATTTTTGGCATATAGTAAACATTCAACAAGTGGTAACTGCCATTATTGTTACTGTTTATATTTATTTTACTTTTGATTCTTTATTTTATACCTTATATTGTGCTTGAATTATTAGCTATATTGATGATACACAGAGAGCAGTCCAAAGATTGCAGTTTCATTGTTATAAAAGGGCCAGCCTTTAATAATAGAAAATGAAAATAATAGTAAATCTCAGAATATATTACTCTTTTATTTCCAGGAATAACATTATAACAACCAAGTTTGGGTGGCAGAATTAAGGAAAGGTGAGCATGACAGAATAAGAGGAACAGTCTCAAAGTATCTGAATACCTAACAAGATAAAAAGGCTGCTGAAAATAAATGCCAAAAATAATTAAATTACATAAAATAATGTTCATATCACATTGTTGAATGAGATAAAATGGTAGAACAATATGTACAGTATAAAATTTTTGTATAAAGAAAAAATATATACATAATATTAGTCATTTTTTCATTTGATTCTAGAAGTCAAATGGCTGGATTGAGCATCCTTAATTAAGAAAAGGTAATTGGTTGAAAATATATTCCGTTTTCTCATGTGGACCAAACTTGTAGCAAGATGTGAATGAATAAATATATTCAGGGATTATGGACATGTGGAACTAGATAATAGGCACTATCTCTCTCTCACTCTCTTTTCCTCTTTCTTCTAATATAGCTGCCTCCAT
Source organism: Cacajao melanocephalus (assembly GCA_963573385.1). Taxonomy (NCBI): domain Eukaryota; kingdom Metazoa; phylum Chordata; class Mammalia; order Primates; family Pitheciidae; genus Cacajao; species Cacajao melanocephalus. The sequence goes on along the minus strand of CAUYLG010050015.1, from coordinate 97,322 downwards.
CTCCATATCAATTTCATTCTTTCCAACTACAAATCATCTGTCAATTCATAGTTCATACCATGACTGCCAACAACTCTTACATGGCATATGTAAGAGTTAGTGAGGTTCCTGTTTTTCTACATCCTTTCTAAAAAGTAATGGCAAAGAATCCTGATAGTCACAAGTAGATATTTACCTACAGATTATTAGTTCTGTACATGAAGGTGAAGTTGGTCACTATAGATATGATCACTGAGACCCCTTCTTTAGTTTCAGGATGATTTCATAAAAGCATGGATCATGACTTTGGCACCTACTACAAAAATATTTACACACACATTATAAATATGCATATGTATCCAAACTAAAATCAATGAAATTAGGGTAGGTAACAAAGATGGGAACATTAGCTTCATATTCTTAATGTTAGGATATTGAGGATATTGTTTAAGGTGGCCTCATAGCTACTGATAAAATTATTTAGTGGCTGAATAAAAGTTAAAGCATGCCTAAATTTTCTATGTTGCATTAAGTTACATAAAGTCTACAACATATGGGAGAAAAAAATTTTTAATACGATTAGATCACATTTGAAATGTGTCACTTTAAATTAGTATAGTCAAACTCTGTAAAATCTATCCAGTGAATATCAGCAAGGTGAAGGGAAATCATGAGAAAATGAGTTTCCCATCAGGGATCCCAAAACAATGGCCATTTAAGCTTGTAGAGCTACTAAATAAATATTTGCCAAACTCACAGATGAGTTGAATAGCTGCAACAATAGCAGCTGTGCTTTTGTCTGTTTGCTCACATTTCTTATAACATTCTATCAAATTCACTTTCAAAGTCCAAAAATTACAAAATTAAATGACTCAGCTCTTTCCAACCTTATGATTTACTAATTGCCTCATGGCAACTATAGCTACAACCTATATGTTGCAGTTCTGAGCAAAATTGACAGGAATACTTACTAATTTTACAGTCACTTTTTCATTTTTATATATTGTGTTTGATTTAGTGTTTTTTAAGTTGTTACATTTACTTCAAAATATATTATTAGTTTTAAAAGTTATAAAATACATTTCTGTTGTACACAAATAAATATTTGATTATGTAATTTACTTTCTTTTATTATATTGGTCTCTTGAATTTAGGAGCAAATTGCCAATGCCTGATAAGTAAGACTTACAACAAATAATATAATGTAAAAGCATTGCTTTTTATCAAGTCGCATTTTTGGGAAAATGTAATATGCAAATAGAACATAAGATGGGAAATATAACAATTTTTCTAAATTAAAATGCATCTATAAATGAGAGATCATGGAGCCAGCCTCAAACATTGTGGTACATTATGTATATTAAGCACAGATATAAAAGAATATTTTCTTTACATCTGAATACAACATAGTCTTTTATTGAATGCTACTTTGTAATTCATACTGATAGTATTGTTTTGCTCTAAAGAAAACTAGAAAAGAAAAATATTATTAATTGGCAAAGACCTTTCTTGTTTTCACAGTGTTTTAGAGCCTTCTAGACTGGGTTGTTGGCAAATTTTACAGAAGCAATCTAAACACATTGACGAAAAATAGAGTAGAAGAGATAGCAATTAAAAATAAGAATATCTCCCTATCTTCTGTCAGAATTATTTCCAAAATTGTCACCAAATGGAAACAACAGAGTCAACTGCATTTTTAAAAAAATGATTACCAACTTCCAAGATGTTGTTGTGTTTATTTCAGTTGTTGGGTGAGGCATATAAGTAAAAGAGACCCTTATATAAATAAGGGTCTCTCTTCCTAGAATTTTAAGTAGATATTTTCCTACAAAAAGTAAATATTTTAGAGTAATATCTCTTCTTCTCATTACCTTACAAAAAGGAGGACTGAATGCTTATTTTTTCTTTGGATGTGTGTGAATTTGCCTGGTATGTTCAGTATTAATTACGTGATTACAAATACTAGCTGAAATAAATAATTTACCTTCAATTAAAACAATAAGCATCAAAAAATTTTACTAAAAGACAGTGTTAGAAGCATTGAAAATATTGTTTTTTATTGAATATCAAACATCACAACAAAAACAAAACAATATAATAAGAAAGAAGATAAACCAAAAAGAATTAAAGCTTGAATAAATAATTTGGAAACATATCTAAAAATAATCTCAAAAACATTAAAAAGAGGAAAAACTCATCTTCAAAAAGTTTTATTTTTCTTTTGGGATAATTCAGTGTGAAAAGTAAACACAAACCTATAATAGTCACAATAGAGTTTCATTCATCAACAAAGACTTTTATCACATACTAGTTATTTCTAGGGCAAGAGTCCTGGAGTTGGGGTTTTGTAGGATTGATTAAAATGTAAAGGTAAAACAGAGCCATATAAGAATGCATGAGGAGGAAGACTACTTGACATCAGTGAATTTAAAAGGAGAAAGTCAACATGATTGTGTACTATTTTCTATGACTGTGAATTCAGCATGATTGTGTAGATTATCCAGCTGGATCAGAACAAGCAGATACAAAACACATATTTGAATTGAACCAGGTTTGCAATTGGAGATTCAAGAGAATTAAGGATGATTGCAGGAAAAGTTAATGCATAAACTAAATCCGCATCTTTTATTCTGGAAAAGAGGAAAATGGTCTTTAAAAATAGAGAAAAAAAGATTAATGGATTTTAGTTATTGATGCTATTTAAAAATGTTCAAATTGAGCTAGAAAGATGGAGAGGAAGGTCCAAGATTTTTATGTTTAAAACTGATTTTAAAAGTACATGACGAAAACACCAAAAGCATTGGCAACAAAAGCCAAAATAGACAAATGGAATCTAATTAAACTCCAGAGCTTCTGTACAGCAAAAGAAACAATCATTAGAGTGAACAGGCAACCAACAGAATCGGAAAAATTTTTGCAATCTACCCATCTGACAAAGGGCTAATATCCAGAATCTACAAAGAACTAAAACAGATTCGCAAGAAAAAAACAAACCCATTCAACAGTGGGCAAAGGATATGAACAGACACATTCAAAAGAAGACATATATGAGGCCAAGAAACATGAAAAAATGCTCATCATCACTGGTTATTAGAGAAATGCAAATCAAAACCACATTGAGATACCATCTCATGCCAGTTAGAATGACGATCATTAAAAAAGCTGGAGACAACAGATGCTGGAGAGGATGTGGAGAAATAGGAACACTTTTACACTGTTGGTAGGAGTGTAAATTAGCTTAACCATTGTAGAAGACAGTGTGGTGATTCCTCAAGGACCTAGAAATAGAAATTCCATTTGACCCAGCAATCTCATTACTGGGTATATACCCACAGGATTATAAATTGTTCTATTATAAAGACACATGCACACATATGTGCATTGCAGCACTGTTTACAATAACAAAGACCTGGAACCAACCCAGATGCCCACTGATGATAGACTGGACAGGGAAAATGTGGCACATATACACTATGGAATGCTATGCAGCCATAAGAAATGATGAGTTCATGTCCTTTGTAGGGACATGGATGAATCTGGAAACCATCATTCTCAGCAAACTGACACAAGAACGGAAAATCAAATACCACATGTTGTCACTTATAGGCGGGTGTTGAACAATGAAAACATGTAGACACAAGGAGGGGAAAGTCATACACTGGGGTCTGTTGGCAGGGAGTCTAGGGGAGGGACAGCGGGAGGTGGGGCGATTGGGGAGGGATAACATGGGGAGAAATGCCAGATATACGTGACTGGGGGATGGAGGCAGCGAACCACATTGTCACGTATGTACCTATGCAACAATCCTGCATGATCTGCACATGTACTCCAGAACCTAAGTACAATAAAAATAAAAATAATAAAATAACTGTAAGTTTTTAAAAAAAGGTACATTCTTAACCAAGATTAATGTTTTTTTTTTTTTGAGTCAGAGTCCCAGAGCCTCCTTTTGTCACCCAGGCTGGAGTGCAGTGGAATAATTTTGGCTCACTGTAACTTCTGCCTCCTGAGTTAAAGCAATTCCTGCCTCAGCCTCCTGAGTAGCAGGGATTACAGGCACACGCCACCACGCCTGGCTAATTTTTGTATTTTTAGTAGAGGCAGGGTTTCACCATGATTCTCAGGCTGGTCTCAAACTCTTGACCTTGTGATTCATCCTCCTCGGCCTTCCAAAGTGAAATAATGCAAGTTTTAAAAACACTAATGTAGATAATAGCAAAGCATATCTTCTACTCATGGAAGACCAAGAGCATGAAGAACATCAGACTTATGTCATTACCAAAAGTGTTGAGAAATTTTAACTTCCCAGCCAATAGAATCTTCAGCAACAGAGAAGTCTTTAATAATAATGAACATGTTAAATATACTTTCCTTGCTAAAAAATTTTTGGAAACAAGGTAATGACAATCTCTTGTATATACTGAATTAAAAATTCAATTCAAAGTAATGTTTTCAATTCAAAATGCCGTTTACTTTTAATGAGCAGTTTGGATCATATAGTAAATTCATATTCTTTTTTTAAATATATATTTTATTGTATTTTAGGTTTTGGGGTACATGTGAAGACATGAAAGATTGTTGCATAGGTACATACATGGCAATGTGATTTGCTGCCTTCCTCCCCATCACCTATATCTGACATTTCTCCCCATGTTATCCCTCCCCAACTCCCCACCCCCCACTGTCCTTCCCCTAGTTCCCCCCTATAGACCGCAGTGTGTGATGCTCCCCTCCCTGTGTCCATGTGTTCTCATTGTTCAACACCCACCTATGAATGAGAACATGCAGTGTTTGATATTCTGTTCTTGTGTTAGTTTGCTGAGAATGATGGTTTCCAGGTTCATCCATGTCCCTACAAAGGACATGAACTCATTGTTTTTCATAGCTGCATGGTATTCTATGGTGTATATGTGCTACATTTTCCCTGTCCGGTCTATCATCAATGGGCATTTGGGTTGCTTCCAAGTCTTTGCTACTGTAAACCGTGCTGCAATGAACATTCGTGTGCATGTGTCCTTATAATGGAATGATTTATAATCCTTTGGATCTATACCCAGTAATGGGATTCTTAAATTTAAAACTTAGACAGAGTGAATAAAACATGAAAGCACCCCTTCTACCCTGCTGTACATCCTGATATAATTCTTAATGTCTCATGGACTCTTAGTAAATAATTCAGAAAATTATTTAATTAAGCAGTAATACCTGACATTCCTGAAACAAATAACAAATATAGTTACAACAATAAAAATAAGCTGGTACATTTTAGACAGGTTAGACTGACACTCACTGAATATAATGAATAATTTGTGACATTAAACGCACCTTGAATAATGTTTTACACGAAAGTATATAGATTTATCCTTCTATTCTATTGTACTGGTGTTGTACTATTTTAGTGCCTGATCAATGGTAGCAATTTTGACTCCTAGAGGGTATTTTATGGTTAAATATTTTTTCTAGACTAATGATTGTATTTTAATGAATAGTTCTACCTGAAAATTGGATTGATATTTTTCATAAATCAGAAAAGTTTATTGAAACACAAGTGAGATGATTGGTTCATATCAATTGGTTGCCTAAACATCTTAGATAAATCATCAAACTTTTAAACTTACCAAATTTCAACCTGAGAACTATGTGAGCATCTACACTCTCTAATATAGGCAAATGAGTACACCAAGCAATTACCATAGTCTGGAACAAATAACTCACAGAACTCAGCACAATGTTCTATAATTAGCACTAAACAAATGTCATGCTTTATTATTATACAGACTGGTATATTCTTATCGTTTCTCTTAACAGAAACTTTACCTCCAATGTTGAGACAAAACCTAGGGTTTCTCTTACCAATGAAGTAGCCGCCATGTTTGACCTTAGCCTAGAGATCTACCCAAGTTGTGTGGACCCTCCTATGAGAATTAGCCTCAGAGTAATCTGTAAAAGTTGTTATGTTTTTAATTCTTTTTATCCTGCCATAGTTTTTACTGTGCTCTCTACCCCATTATGTACCAGTTATTCTTTATTCATAGCACTTCTCATTTCTAATGCACTAATTTATTTTCTTATTTCTTCTCTTTATTGATAGAAACCTATCAAATTTTCTTTAATGAGAATTCCATAAAACCAGGAACTACCTTTTTTGTTCTTTTGTATACTGATTTTGTTCTTATTCACTGGTGTGTCTCAACAGGCACTCAGTAAATAAATTTGTAAATGCTAATAAGTCCAAGAGAAGTTTAGTTACTCAAACCCAAGATAGAATAAAGATAAAATTCAAAAGAAATAAAATCACTGCATTTTCTAGTTATCATTTTAGTATTAATCTTCATCTCTCTGGGTATAATTTATGTAAAACTTTGAACTTAAATTTATCTTTCTTACGTCTATCTATATGTCATTCTATTCCTCAAATAAGTTATTTTATAAAATTACATATAATATAGACATGAATAAATAATAAATTGGACCAAGACTACATCTCCTCTTAGTATTGTACAGAGTATTTATACACAACATGGACATGCACATTCTATGGCAGCAAACAGACAGTAATTACAAGTTAGAATCCAGAGTCACTAGAAGTGGCAGGATATGAGCAAGATGGCAAGATAGGATTTCCCTCCTCCCATGTAAACATCTACACACAGTTCAGTTTCATCTAAAAGAAAGCCAGAAACTAATTGAGAGACCCCTGTGCACTGGAAAAATGAGAAAATATCCATATCAAAATAGGTAGAAAAAGCTGAGACTTGGTCATGCACAAACATCACTCCAGGCAACCCTACATTGGAAACAGTGCCAAGAGAATAGGCTATAACTCCTATCTCGTAGTTTTTCCCTGGAAAATTTCTACAAAAATTTTTAGCTGCTGGCTAAGGGTCAGGCTTCTAACTAGCTTGCAGATGGGAGTCAATAGGGAAGATAAATAATAGATCTTTGGAGCCTGAACCTTGGGGACGCTTCTTAAACCTTCTTCCCAGCCTGAGTAAAGTGATAAATTTAGACTTGCAGATTTTCTCTGGAGGGAGTTTCTGCAAATATTGAGTACCCCAATTTTTGAAGCTTCCACCTAAGGAATTGGCTCCTAAATAACCTCACTCTGGAACTGGAAGAGACTCTGCATTCCCAAGTCTCCCTAGACAACAGAGAACAAAAATATGATTATTAAGTAGGCACACCTCCGGTGGGGATACCCCTAAGCTCAGAGTTTGAAGTCAGAGGAAGAGTGAATGTATTTGCCACAGATTCTCTTCCTGGCTCAGTGCAGAATAGACAGGAAATAAGCTCCAGATTTTAGTCTCAATCTGAGGTTAGAAAGAACTGAAATGCACATCTAACACCTCCACATTTCCCAGTTGCATCTTGAGGAACTGTTGTCTATCATGCCTAGATGATAGAATTTGGCACACATTAATCTCCTGGAGTGCACTAAAAATAAAGACAATTTTGACAAGCAAAAAATGTGAGAGACAACCAGAATTTCTGGCTGGGTTGATTGCTGAAGTCCATCTCCTGTAAATTTCCAGTCTGACAAGATTAGGAGAAGTGATTGTGTAATCTATTTGCAGAAACCAACATAGAAAATCAAGGAAAAGTAAGAAACAGGAAAATATGTTTCAAGTCAAACAATGAGATAAATCTTCAAACACCAGCCCAAGTGAAAGGGAGATAAGTGATTCATCTAACAGAGAATTAAGAACAATGCTCACATAAAGAGGCTTATCAAGATCAGAGGAGCAATGCATGAAAAACTGAGGATTTCAACAGAGAGAAAATATTTTAAAATTACAAACAGAAAATTATAGAACTGAGGAATATAATAACTAAATGGAAAAATTCAATAAAAACTTTCCATAACAAGCTATATCAAGTGGAAGAAAGGAGTGGTGAGCTCAGACAGGTTATGGGAAATCATTCAATCTGAGGAGCAAAAAGAAAAGAAAATCAAAAGCAATGAAGACAGCTTAAGAGAATGATGTGACATCATCAAGCAGAACAATATATGCATCATTGTATTTCCAGAGAAGACAAAAAGAAAAGGACAGAAAACCTATTCAAAGAAATAATGGCAGAAAACTTCCTAAGTCTGGGGACAGAAATAAAAATCCAGATCCAGGAAGCCCAAAGGATACCAAATAACACAAATTCTTAAAGAGCCACACCACGATACATTATGAAAAAAGGCAAAAAGGACAAAACTGGCCCTTTTTCAAAGTGTTGAAATAAAAAAGAAAACGTATCAACTAAGAATGCTAGTCCCAGAAAATCAATTATTTATAAATGAAGGAGCTATAAAGACAAGCAAAACTGAGGGAGTTGAATGCCACTAGAATTGCCTTACAGGAAGCATTTAAAGTTGTTCTTGAAGAGAAAAGATGTTAAGCAACAACATAAGAGTATAAGAAAATGTGCAACTCATTGGTAAAGGTAAATATATAAGCAAAAATGAATATTTAAGTACTACAACAACTATAAGTACTGTAAGTCAATTGCAATATTACTATAAAAGTAAATATATAAATGTATGAAAAACAACTATAATTAAATTGCATTAATGAATGCATCATATACACAATTGTAAATTGTGAAATCAATGGCATGTAATATGGAATGAGGACAGGTAAAGAGTTCATGAATACAAGGGAATTTAAGTTGTCATGAATTTCAAATAGGCTGTTGTAACTATAAGATATTTTATGTAAACCCCATAGTAACAACAAAAATACCTATAGAAGTTACACACAAAAAGGAGAAAGGAATAAAACTTACTGATACAAAAGTACAACAAAATACAAAAGAAGAAACCAAGAAAGAGAGAGAGAGACAAAAAACCAAAAGACAAACAGAAAATAGTTAACAAAACGGCAATAACAAACCTTCTTCATTAATTATTTTAAATAGAAGTGATGTGAACTACCCAATGAAAACATACAGAGTGTCAGAATGATTAAGAAAAGAAGATTAAACTATATATTGTTTATAAGAATTTCACTTTGAATTTAAGGATATACATAAACTGAAAATGAAGGAATAGGAAATGATATTCCACACAAATGGTAAACTAATGAAAGCAGGAGTATATTTACTTATAACAGATAAAGTATACTTTAAGTACAAAACTGTCTCTAAAGAAAAAGAAGGTCATTACAAAATGATAAAGGATCAACTCAACAGAAAGATATAACAATTAAAAACCTATATGCACCCATCATCAAATCACCTATGTATATAAAGCAGAAATTGACAGCAATACAATAATAGTAGGAGAATTCTATACCCTAATTTTAATAATTGATAGATCATCCAGAGAGAAGATCAATTATCAACAGACTTGAAAACACTACAGGCCAAATGAACTTCCTGGACATATACAGAACATTTCATCCAACAGTAGCTGAATATATATTCTTCTCAATCACATGTGCAACATTCTCCCAGGATAGAGCACATGTTAGCTCAAAAAACAAGTCTTCACAAATTTAAGATCAAAACCACATCTAGTATATTTTCTGATCACAATGGAATTAAACCAGAAATCAATAATAACAAGAAAATGTAAACATTCACAAATATATGGATATTAAATAACATATCCTTGAGTAACCACTTAGTTGAAGAGGAAATCAAAAGGGAATGTAAAGAATATCTCAAGGTGAATGAAAAAATTCATTGCTATCAATGCCATTTAAGAAATTCCTATTAAGAATATATGTTTGAAGAAGGCCAGAGCTTTAAAACGAAGTTTTGAAGACCAGAATATCAAAGATAGCTTAACCGTACCATCTTCCTTCTTCAAAAAGTCATTACTATCATTGATGGGCATAAACTGGATAAAGAAAACGTGGCACATATATGCCATGGAATACTATGCAACCATTAAAAAAAAGATGAATTTATGTCCTTTACAGGGACTTGGATAAAGCTGGAAACCATCATTCTCAGCAAACTGACACAATAACAGAAAACCAAACACTGCATATTCTCACTGATAAGTGGATGTCAAACAATGAGAACACATGGACACAGGGAGGGGAACATCACACACCAGGGCCTGTTGAGGGGTTGGGAGACTAGGGAAGGGATAGCAAGGGGTGGGGGAATTGGAGAGGGATAACATTAGGAGAAATACCTAATGTAGATGTCGGGGAATGGATGCAGCAAACCACTATGACATGTGTATACCTGTGTAACAAACCTGCATGTTCTGTATATGTACCCCGGAAATTAAAGTATAATAAAAAAATAAAAGGTCATTACTCTCTTGCTGAACCTTTCTTTAACCCAGACTTCCACCATTCTCCTCCAACATTAACATAAGTTCTACTTATGAGTAATTTTTACATAGATATGTTCAGCAGATTCTTACCCTCCCTAAAGAAAAGCAAATTACACAGTTTGTGAGAGACATACACTAGCATTGGGTAATTTATTGAAATCACAATTTTATTTGTGAAATTGTTCATTTATATAAGAAACCATGTTGTTCAGCAAATAAAAGTAAAAAAAATTGTTTTCAGTATCAAATGAATTTGACCACATAAGAAAAAAATAAACCAGTAGAGGGTTTATTAATTAACAGTGCTTAGGATGAAATATGTCTCCCTTAGCCTGAAGTGAGATCAGAACATTTTCTCTGAGGCATGATCAAGTAACATTTTGAATAAGGATAAAAGTCTTATTTTTCAATCAGTTCCATTTTATAATTCTAGTAAAAGACTATCAAGTTTTACTCATGATGTATTTAAACCTATTTAATATTCCCAGTACTCTTCTATGGTAAAGCTGTAGTTTTACTAGAAATTGAAGTTGGGCTCAAAGGAGTATAATTTCCAGGGGCATATTTCATGAAACTTCATAACTTATTTTATTCTTTTAGCCTCACTTTATTGGCCTTTTAAATATATTCACTGTATTATACTGCAAGGCTCACAGTAGGCCCTAAGTCTTCTCACAAAGACCTTGTGTTTATATTTACTATGCTGTAACTCAAGGTGCCTAAAACATTTTAAGGATCCTGGTAGTTCAAATGACACTGTGAAAATTCCAAAGTTATTTGAGAAAGCAATTGGGGTTATTATACTGGAGAATAGCATTTGTAAATAGAAGTTATTGTGCATTTATTTTAAAATGATTTTAGAGCAGGCCCACAATGCCTCTTCCATATTTCCAAATCCACGAAGCTCTAATATGGAAGGAATTCTTTGATTTTCTTTTAAAATTTTAGGTTTCAGTTTAATGCCAAAAATCATTTGCCAGTTAAATCTGACAAAAATAGAAGTGAGGCTATTTATACTCTTTATTTATCCCACTTTGTGTGAATATTCGTAGATTTTGCTATTTATTAATGGGGTTAAGGAATGTTGTCCTAGACTTTTCTAAGAATTACATAGTAAGTGGTATATGTATCATAACAAGTTAAAAGAAGTTTAAACTTATGTAAAATGTAGTTTAGCATACATAAAGAATATTATACATGTATATTAGCTTGCTAGGACTGCCATTAAAAATACCACTGATTGAGTATATTAAACAATACTAATTTATTTACTCACAGTTCTGCAGACTAGAAGTTTGCTGGTATTTTATTGAGAATTTTCACATCAATGTTCATCGTGGATATTGGCCTGAAATTTCCTTTTTTAGTTGTTTCTCTGCCATATTTTGGTATCAGGATGATGTTGGTCTCATAAAATGAGTTAGGGAAGATTCCCTCTTTTTGTAATGTTTGGAATAGTTTCAGAAGGATTGGTACAAGCTCCTCTTTATACTGCTTGTAGAATTGGGCTGTGAACCTGTCTGATCTTGGACTTTTTTTTTGTTGGTAGGCTGCCTATGAACTGCTGCTTCTATTTCAGACTTTGTTATTGGTCTATTCAGAGATTCAACTTCTTCCAGGTTTATCAAAACCATATTGAGATACCATCTCATACCAGTTAGAATGATGATCATTTAAAAATCAAGAGACAACAGATGCTGGAGAGAATGTGGAGAAATAGGAACACCGTTACACTGTTGTTGGGAGTGTAAATTAGTTCAACCACTGTGAAAGATAGTGTAGAGATTTCTCAAGGCTCTAGAAATAGAAACACCATTTGACCCAGCAATTCCCTTACTGGGTATATACCCAAAGAATTATAAATCATTCTATTATAAAGACATATGCATACATATGTTTATTGTGGCACTGTTCACCATAGCAAAGACTTGGAACCAACCTAAATGCCCATCAATGATAGACTGGACAAAGAAAATGTGGTACATGTACACCATGGAATACTATGCAGCCATAAAAATGGATGAGTTCATGTCCTTTGCAGGGACATGGATAAAGCTGGAAACCACCATTCTCAACAAACTGACAAAACAGAAAACCAAGCACTGCGTGTTCTCACTCATAAGTGTGTATTGAACAATGAGAACACATGGACACAGAGAGGGGAACATCACACACTGGGACCTGTTGGGGCCTGGGGGCTAGGGGAAGGATAGCAGGGGGTGGGGGATAGGGGAGGGATAGCATTAGGAGAAATACCTAATGTAGATGATGGGGTGTTAGATGCAGCAAACCACAATGGCACTTGTATACCTATGTAACAAAACTGCACGTTTTGCACATGTACTTCAGAATGTAAAGTATAATAAAAAAAATTGCTGCCTAATATTATGGTTCATTTTATTAAAATTTTTCTGAGTCCTAAAGTGGATATATAGTTCCAGATATCTTAAGGAAGAAATTGTGGACCCACACTTAAGATAATGGAAATATCTTATTTCTGTTATATTGATTTCTGAGGTAACATAATGAGGCAAATATAATAAAAATCATCAATCAAAGCAAGGAAAAGCAGATGATATCTTTCTGATATTTTATGATGTTATAAATATATCTTATCTTAATTCTTCATACCCCTAACTATGCTTTAGATTACCCAATCAAAGGCTTTTTATCCAGTAATAACTTTTCTTGCCCTTAATTACATAAATTATTTCCCTAAAATGCCAAAATTAACCTATCATATAGTAGGCACTCAATACTAGATTAGAAGTCACTTTACCATCTTAAGAAGGCTGAATTAGTCCATCCCAAATCTCACCGATATTACAATGAAGAGGTTGAAGATCACAGTCTGAATTAATTCACATTATCAGCATACCACTAATTATAATGATTCAGACAAGTTATTGATCAAACATAAAATGTCATGCACTACAATAATATGCATGTGTATACATATGTGTGTGCTTGTATGTATAATATATAAATTAACCTTTTTAACATATGTAAGTTTATATAATACATAATTATATACATGTAAGTTATTTTTTAAAATAATTAAAATGTGGCTATTATTAGCACTAATTTTTCAGTCTGAAGAAACACAATGATATAAAATATGTAAAATTACCTTCCCAAGATTGCATATCAAGTGGGTCACAGAGCCAGTTTCCAAACTTAGATTAACCTGGCTCCAAAGTCTATTGTATTTCCACTTTACTACATTGCCTCCTGCTCTTAGTTCCAGTACTGTCCTTATATATGACCTTGATATACCCATAATTTCATTTCACAACGTAGTAATAAGAAGCTTCCAAAATATATACATCTACTCCATTGAGTTCCTTCATGGAGTGACTGAGGTAAGCAACTGGGAAGAATCAAATGCTTTTTGGTTTCTAACTGATGTCTCTTTCCCAAACATGAAGTAAGTTCTTGAAATTTTTACTATCAATTAATTTCACTATTATAAAATTTTTAACGTTATCCGGAATGAGTTCATTTCTTCATGCACAGGATGTCTAGCTCATAAACAAAGATAGTCTGATGATTTAGAATCAATATAGGAGATCAAAGCTGGTACAGGGAAGGTATTAGAGAGGAAACAGAAGCCTCCGGGAGATGTATCAATGATTTTAATTTGTGACACATACTTCAAGTAAGAATGCAAAGTATTACTGTGCTAACTCTAAGAAGTCAAGAATAAAAATGGGCATAACTGTTTTATACCCACTTTCTCAGCTAACAAACCCAGTGGACATTGTTTTCAAATTACCAGAATAAAAATAGAAACAGGAACTTCAGGATTCAAATAGACATAATTAGATCATGTAACTAAATACCAAGGAATTCGTTGAGGCAAGGTAATCTTTCTTCTAGAGCTAATAATGTTTTTGTTTGCTTGTTTTCTAAAAGTGCTGTGATGACCTCTGAAGAATTCAAATACTGTATAAAGAGTGGTCATGAAATGGAGTATCTTGTCACTCCTCCATTTGCTCTCAATACACTCCCTGAATTTCACCCAATCTAATCTGCACTGATGGGTACTGAATCCTTCAATTACTCTTCCAAGGATTCCTTGCCAAATTTTTCTAATTGACTTCAGCCAATAAAAACACAATCAACTGTCTGGAGGGCTTGAGGAAGGGAAATAACCAGGAATCGCTCTGTTTCTCCTCCAAATGTTCCAGTTTTCATTAGGTAGTCCCCTCAATATTTCCAAGTACCACTAGCTGGTACTCATTCTACTCAGAACATTTCCCTCTTTAATTCCTCCAAAGGTGACTGTGGTCTCCTGATGTTACTAATCTTTGGTTGCCTCATTAATTCTTCTTTGGCTTTCCAGGTCTTCCATCATTTTTGTAACTACTTCAGTTTATAATATTATGTAAAATACGGTCTGTTTATTAGTTAGATATTTATTAATACTGTCTTAATAACAGGAGTGAGTCCACAAAAGAGACTTTTAACAGAGGATTCTAGGATTGTATTTCTCCTCATGGGCTTGATCACATCACAGCTTTTTTGCTAAAGGAAAATGTGATGCAAGTAACCTGTAGCATGCAGATGCTGCAGGATTGCCTATAGTGGTCACCTTTTTTTGTTCAGGATGAAAGGCCAATTCAGGGATGAGCTCTGAGATGTCAAGTATTTTCTGGCTGCTTCTCACACATGTGAAGAACTTAAAAAATCATAATGGTAGTCCCAGACTTTTACATTTCCATCTCAAAAAATTAGAGAATGAATGATTTCTTATTGTGTCTCTAAATAAGTTTCTTATTTTTGAGTAGCCATAAGGGAGACATGTCTAAAAGTTAGACCCAAAATCCAATTAGACTGATTATATAATTAAAATGTAATTCATATGCTCAACACTTACATTTTTGGGGTATTATTGGAGCATTGCCTTGGGAAAGTTAAAATCTGATGATTGGAGTGGGAAAAATTGAGAAGACAGATTAATCTAGAGAAACTTGAGCATTCAAATTCTGTTGAAAACTGCCCACCAGCAGAAGCACCCTTCCTTCACCATCTGAGGAGACAAGCCTCCCTTTCTGAAGATGCTATAATAAGTTTACCTGAGACGTTTGTTTGGAAGAAAATATTGATCATACCCAACTTTATCACTCTTTCTTGTCTTAAGATTGGTAATTAGAGGAATGTTGCGACGGGAAATCCACTAACCACTCCATAATTATGTCCTTGGGAAGGCCCCAAGCACAGCCTTTCACTAATCAATGAAAAATTTATTGGAAAAGATAACAGCAAAATCCTTGGAATACTTGTATTAGCTGATTGTAATGAACTGAAGTGG
Organism: Cacajao melanocephalus; assembly: GCA_963573385.1. NCBI lineage: Eukaryota > Metazoa > Chordata > Mammalia > Primates > Pitheciidae > Cacajao > Cacajao melanocephalus. The sequence continues at coordinate 81,747 of CAUYLG010050015.1, read as the reverse complement.
TGGTGCATGATGACAAAACTGGAATAGTGTTCTGATTTCAATGGAATTGATATCCCAGAGTAGCAAAGTTCAAGTACTAGCCCTTAAACAGCAGGAGCAATTGTAGTAATGTGCATCAGCGGTGAAGCAAAAGTCAGTGAATTTATCGTAAAGATCTGCAGTGGTGACAAAACTATCATGTTGTCCTAAAAAATAAAAAGGCTTAATAACTGGGTGATAAAATAATCTGTACAACAAACTCCAATGACGCAAGTTTACCTGTGTTACAAATCTGCACGTGTACCCCTGAACTTAAAAGTTTAGTAAAAAAGCTACCTGCTGAAGTATTAGTTAAATACTAGGTTCACTGAGGTGACCTTCCTTTCATCATTATGATAGAGTCAGTCGCTAACTAGCCTCTTTCCCCGTTCACATAATTAGGCCTATCTAGAGACCTTTAAATGAATGGGAGGCCAGTTTCTCTTTAGAAAAATATCCACAGTCACAATTTTATACTAAAATTTACCACAAGTCTTCCCCAGAGGGATCTGAAATATTTCCTAGGGTACTGGATAAGGAACACATGCAGAGCTTTCAAAAATTATTATTCGCTGGCTCTGAATTAGCACAATCAATGCAAAGACAAAATTTCACTGTTATGAAATTCAGAGTAGAAGCTTATTAATTACAAAATTACTAAATGTAATTTTGACCCAACTCATATCATAATGGGCTAATGAATCTTCAGACTCTTCTTATAGTTATGCTCTTCATTCCTGACTGTGTAGTTTAATAGTCATATTCAGCAACTGAAAAATATCCCCATATTGACTCTGGGACCTATGAACTGCATGCTATTTTGACAGGAATGTCCAAAAGGAAGCTCCGCACAGACTATTCCTCCAATATAATATAGCAAATTCAATATTGTATCTCTCAGAACTGATAAGATTACTGTCATCATTAAAGTGTTAAAAAGTTGTCTTCAGAAAAAGCCAAATAAATATTGAACAGATTGCATTTTTTAAGCTTAATTGGGAGGTGACGTTATCTATAGCTGCTCTTCCAGATATGATCTGTTTCCTAAGGAAATGAAATTAGACACTAAGCATCTGGTATGCATCTATTGATCTGTCAAAAGTTTCTTGTTTTGTTTTGTTCATTTGTTTTTTTCTCCATCAATTAGCATGGAAAATTAGAAGTCTCCTTTTAGCTTGGAGGAGCAGCAGTACACCTATACTCTTTTATTTCATGACTATGTCAAATGTCCTTACAATAATATCTTATCATTCACAAGTCTTTTAATTATCTTAACATTTCACAAAATACACCACTGATATTGTGCTAGTTCCAAACTGTGAGTATAAAGTAACAATTACTCTGTATGCTTTAAAAAGACACATGCACATCTGAGAGTGATAAATTCCATGAAAATGTAGGATGAAAATTCTGGAAATCCAGCTGTCTGTGATATCCCAAGATGCCTCCCTAAATGAGAGGGAATATGCTCCACTATGTTCTGACCACCGTGACAAAGAGGCACAATGCTTGGTGACATTCTTTGAATTTGGCATAATTTAGTTTGATATACTATTTTGACCCATTTTTAAGGGAAATTTGCTAGTTTTAAAAGCACAAAGGGAAAGAGAAAGCTTAGAGGTAGGTTCAGGCTGCAGTGCTAGCTGGCAGATGAATCAGAATTTGATTCAGCAGAACCTGGAATAGCAAATATGGATATGGAAATGAAGTCTCTGTGAGCCACACTATATCACTACTGCAATTTCATTCTTTTGTGGTGCAAAGCCTGTTTTGATGATGACTGTTTTGCTTTGTCAACTCTATTTTGGATTGAAACGTCACTATTGACAGCTAAAATTTTAATCATGATTTTCCTGAATGCTAGCTGATATAACCAGCTATAAGATTGGATGTGAATAGCAGCAATTTATCTTCAAAGAGGAATATTTTTTTCAATGGGCTTCGAGCTGGTCCAGAAGACAGATGTAAGTTACATAAGCATGTGGTGTAGACTTATGTGGTACCCATTCCTACCTTATTATTGCATCTCCCTACCTTATTGCTGTACCTCCCTCAGCACATGCATCTGGCCCTGCTGAGTGTTACTATGAACAGCTGTTAGAAGAAGATGCATGGTCTTGGTTTATAGATAAATATTTGAGATATGCTTACGTTAGGCAGAAATGTAATACAGTCCATTATAACCCAACAAAGGAGCAGAACTGAAAGGAAGGTTAAAAGAAGTCTGTCCATCTGGTTGTCTACATTCCTGAAAGAAGAGATGACTTACAATATAGGTAAACACTGATTTATGAGCAGTAGCTAATAACCGGGTCAGGCAATCAGAGACTTAGAAGAAAAAAATGATATTTAGTTACAGATCAGAAAAAGAAGTATGTGAGTGGGCTTCTTTAAATGTTCACAAAGTATGAAGATATTTGTTTCCCAATTAAATGCTTACCAAAAAGGAATTAGTTCAAATGTATGTGATTTTCATTTCTGACTGAGGATGCCATTGTCCTGAAGAAACAGAGTTAATATATACTATGGATTAATCTACTGAAACTCAAGTATGACATTGGTTGAGGTTACATCCAACAAGATTTAAATCCAATTCTACAAAAAGTAGTATATGCTTTGAATCAGTAACTAACATGTCATGGGTCAGCAAAACTTTGATGGATCAAATGGATCAAATTTGGCCCACTACTTGTTCTTGTAAATAAAGTTTTATAGAGCCATAACCATGATCATTTGATAACATGATCATATGTCCATTTTAGCCCTATGATGGTACAGGTGAGTATTTGCAACAAAGAACATATAGCCTACAAAGTGAAAAGACCCTTACAGAAAAAATGTATCCCAACCCCTGCAACATATTATGCTGAATTGACCACAACCTGAATACAGAAAACAGAAACAAAGGGATGAAAACAGAAGGGGTCATTATTACTATTACACCTAATGACGCAACAGTAGAATTTCTAATTTCTATCCCTGCAACCTTGGGTTCTTCTAGGTTAGAGGTTCAGGTTTCAAAGACAGAATTTCTTTCATCAAGAAGTAAACATTGTTTCTATTGAATTATAAATTGTAATTGCCTTTTACATATTTTTGGCTCTCTCACTACCCAGTAAAGAGGCTGAGGGGGAGGTTACCGCCTGCCTAGGGTAACTGATCCCAATTAGAAAAAGAAAATTAGATTGTTGTTACACAAAGGGAACATGGAGAGAATTGTCTATAATGCAGGGTATTCACTGGCCACCTTTTAATAATTGTATGTTCAAAAATAGGTGTTAACAGAAGGCCTCGTCAACCTAATAAAAACAGGAGCATTATAGACTGAGATCTTTCAGGAATTTTTTTTCACTTAACCTTGTAAATGGTCATTCAATCAGGAAAAATACTGAATGTGATTATGGTGAATGTGATTGTGGTAAACATAGGGAACAAGGATAACATAGAATGTGTGGTGCAAGATATTAAGTATGGAACATCAACCTTGATCTATGATCTGCTGCTCATTACAGAAGCTAGGCCTGTGACAGCTAGACAAATGAATGAATAAACAGACTTTCCTTTTTGTTTTCCTATTTTTCTCTTGTCCTTTCTTTCACTATTTATTATGACTAGTAATCAGGAATATCAGGAAGAGATGAATGTGGACCTAAAATGGAGGACTGTGTTGAGCTTGGAGATCCTGGACTTGAGATGAATCCAATGATCCCTGAGACTTTGTCTCTATTTTAGGGGACAGGGTTACAGCATCTTCATTTGTATGAAGAACAAGTTGGATTATGTTAGACCAAAGTATTAAATCACTGTGACTTGACAGATAAATGTAGAGAAAATGGTGAGAAGAGGTTCTGAGCAGCAAAGTGGACAGACTGTTTACTCATTTCCTTTCCTACCCTTCTCTTGTTCTCTACCCTTCTCTTGTTCTGTCCTGTGTCGCAAGGGACTATTTCTGAGAGGCCTAATTTCTCAGTTTCCCTTGCCAACTGGCTTGGAATGGGAGGTATTAGAGAAAGGGAGAAGAAAATTTCCAGAGTAATCCTCCCAATGTCACTGCACTAGAGGCTGATCCTCCCCCACAGTTCCAACTACACCTAGTTCTAGTGTCCATTGGGTGAACACAGACTCTGAACTGTTACTACCATTCTTCTTCTGGTTTCTACAGTACTGAGTGGACTAAAAGCCTCAGTTCATTCATAAAAATCTAGTTTGTCTCACCGTCAGATTCTTCCAACACTAATTCCTCATTATAAATTCCGCCTGTTTAATGCTTTGCATGGACAATGTTTTTCTGCCTCTATCTGACTAATGTAATATGTGAAAATAACATTAACTGTGACAGAAAAACATAGTAAAACAAATTTTCTGATGCATGAATCCGTTAATACATTTCTGTAGCTTTCAAAATTATTAATGCAGGATTATCTCTAATTTTTCTATATTATCACAAATATTTTCCAGAATTTCAGACTATTTCTTTACCTGTGTCCATTTATAACCATATATGGCAAAAAGTAGCTATACAATAAATGTTTTCAAAATTAATAAATAAGCTGTTTCTTCAGTATTCACTGGGTAAAGAGACCAAATGTCTTCATTGGATTATATTCCTACTTATTGGGAAAAAAATCAATTTTAAATTTCTGCATAAATGTCTTTCAGGTCTACCCCTAACACTGCATAACACTCAGTATCTTAAATGAGTCACCCTGAATCTGACTGTTCTCATCTTCATTCTCCTTAAGACTGAATATAGTCTCTCATAAAATTATTTCTTACCTAACACTTCAATCCTTTATTTCTCCCACCCATACCACCACACTATACATTAAGTAGAAATGTGGACTTGTTCATTCATTTAGGTGCATCTGAATGTGTTTTGCACATTTCATAGCTACATGTTGTCATACAGTTTAAGAAAATATTTTCATGTCTAATTTTCGTAAGGAACTTGGGAGTATCTTAGAAGCATGAATCTATTCACCATTGTTCTTATTCCCAGCACTTTGCTCAACACATAGAAGTTATCCATTGAGTATATGTTGAATTGATAAATGAATGACTTTTATAACTTCTTGGATTGGATATGAAAATGTATCTTTTGGTTCAGATCTGTGGTATGAATAAATGCAAATCATAATGATGCATTTATCACATGTTTGCAGGGGGTATATGCAAAGAAATGAAAAGAACCAGTTATAATTTTCTTGTTCAATACAAAAAGCTATTAATCTAAAAATGTGGCTTTTTGATTTAAGCTTTTGGACTTTTTAATGTATTTTACTGGGTATTTTATGAAAAAGCATATATTTTTAAAAGTGATATTTTTCTTATGGATATTTGAAATCATTCTTATGACATCATCACATTTGTCATATTACATTTAATTATAATTTATATCAGGGAAATTGTGAAAGAGGAAGTTTGAAATATTTTACAGTGGTGCACATTATTAATGAGCTTCAAAGTATCATTTTCCATAATGTTTCACTTCTAATGTTCTGGAGGATTCTACATTTATACATCTAGACTATGATGAAGGTGGACATGATCCATCTATCAATTGTGTTTCAACAGAATCCACTGACTCTTTTAAAAGTTGTAAGTGTAGAGATTATGTTGTGGTTTATATCTTCCACTTTATTTATCATACTCTCTCCTATAGTTTAAATCAAGCTTGTCAATCAAGCAGGCTGCATGCTGCCTAGGATGGCTTTGAATATGGACCTATGCAAATTCGTAAACTTTCTTAAAATATTATGAGACTTTTCGTGAATTTTTTTCTGCTCATCAACTATTGTTAGTGTTATTGTATTTTATATGTGACTCAGGACAATTCTTCTTCAAATATGGCCCAGGGAAGACAGATGATTGGACATCTCTGGTTTAAATGTTTTGGTCTTCTCCAAAATTCATGTTGAAATGTAATCTCCATTTTAAGAGTATTAAGAGATGGGGCATAAATTAGGAGATGAGGGCTTTTCACATATGAATGAGATTAATGATATATGAAAGAGCTGAAGAAAACTAGGTAGGCAGAAGTTTTGCCCTTCTATATTTTTCCATATGAGTATCCAGCAAAAAGGTCATCACCTGATACTACATGCCAGTACTTTTGTTTTGGACTTCGATTCTCCATAACTATGACCAATAAATTTATGCTGTTTGTAAATTAACCAGTCTAAGACATGTTATTATAGCAGCAGAAATGGACAAGGACATTCTCTTACATAAATTTGGCTTTTGTGGTGATTATTAGTTTTGTTTTCTGATATTTTCAGTTTTTCTACATCATGACCTAGAATAAAAGTCTATCTCTTGAAGTTAGGCATAATTATTGCTTGCTTGGGCAATGAAATGTCAACAACAGTGCTTTTTGTTACTACTGGGAAGAAGACCATAAGCAGTAGTAAATAGTTTGTCATCTTTCTTATTCTCTGTCAGAATGAGCAAAGATGCAAAAGATGGTCTCTAATTGTAGACAAAATGGAACACGGCCTTCTATTAAATATATAGCACAAATTTTAAGTCCCTAAGATTTTGGAGTTGGCTGTTATCTAGTCTTATTGACTACTCTTTTCGTTCTGCTTTCTGATTATTATTTTTGTATTGTGTGTCCTTTACCCACTGCAGTAGTTTTCCTATTTTAACCTATTAAAATCCTATTTTAACCGTGTCATCCTTTCTGCAAGTATCACTGTGTATCAGATAACATATGAAATTGGAGGTAATCAGGTGAAGGGCGGAAAGCCTTGGTTGCCTAGTGTCCGTGGATCCTCTTACTCCCTGAGCCAAGCTGGCCAGGACACCTCTATGGTTCCACCAAGACTCAGTTGAGCAGAGTTTAAAAACTGTGTTAGAAGTCAAGAGGCTTTGGTTTAATCACGATTAGTAATTAATGATACATATAGTCCTCTATTCTTAATCTTTCACAAAAATCTCAGAATGTCTGATTATAAACAGAGTATGCATGCTGCAGGAATCATTTCTAAATCCTACTTCATACTGGTTGTAGATTAAGCTTTGGAATGAGGGCAGGGATAATTGATTTGGCTTTTTGTATGTGTGTGGATATGTATGTGTGTTTAAGAAATATATTATGAGATGGTACTTTTATGGCTCTGATTAAATAGATTTTCTGCATCCTAAAGCACTGTGAGGACCCAATTAACTAAGATAATAAATGTTATTGTTTTAATTAGTATATGTTTAGAGAGAATACATGTCAGCACTATTTTTTAAATGATGGGATCTGAGCTCTCAGTTTCAAACCAGGAAAGGAAACTGAATAATGATGGCTTTTTCTCCCCTTAATGTGCACAGAAGGCAAAAAAACCCTCAGTAACATTAAGAAGGGTAAAAATCTAACACTAAATATAAACTTATGCTACTGTGAAATTATGCTGAGGCCTCATCTGCAATATTTTGTAGTATGATTTTTAGTGAAATCAAAGATATAATGTAGATGGAAAAAGCTTGAGAATGTGTAATATAAATGGCCAAGATGACAGAATGCCTCTCTGAAAAACCAGATTAGGATTCTTCAGTCTACGAAAATGAATGTGGAGAGAGGAACAATTTGAATACACAAACTGGTCTCCAAGGCCTCTTCTAGCATAATGAAATCTTAAAGAAAATGGCCAAATAACAAAGGTAACTAACATTTATTGAACAATAAAAATTTGCCAGATTCTGTTTTGAGGGCTTTATATATGCTTATTTGTTTAATCCTCAAAACAATTATATAAAGCAGGTCCTATTATTTTTCCCACTGTAGATGAGAAGACTGAGGGTGACCTAGTTAACTTATGTAAAAATATGTTTAATAGCTTGGCTCACATCTGAATTCTTATGGTATAGGTGATGCAATGGTTTTCAAATTACAATACATGTAAGATTCTCCTGGATCTTTAAAATGTGGATTACTTACCACATTAAAATAATCTAATTAATAAGCCTAGGATGAAGCCTGGAAATAGGCATTCTGAATACACCACAAGTACTTATACAAGTTTATCTGTGCCCTACACTTTGAGAAATACCAGATTGACGTACAAATACCTTCTGGCAATCTATTCTGTAGATGTATGTCCTTTGCCAAATTATTTAAACTCTCTAATTCCTCAATTTTCTAACCTGTAAAAGATACATAATAACAGAAGTACTAATATTAACCTCAGAAAGATTAAATAAATTATCCATTAATGCTCAACTTTTTTTGTTGTTGTTGTTACCCAGTCTTGCTCTGTCACCCAGGCTGGAGTGCAGTGGCACAATCTTGGCTCACTGCTACCTCCGCCTCCCAGCTGAGGGCAGGAGCCTCAGCCTCTCAAGTAGCAGGGACCACAGATGTGTGCCACCACACCCTGCTAATTTTTTTTTTGTATTTTTAGTAGAGACAGGTTTCATAGTGTTAGCCAAGACGGTCTCGATCTCCTGACCTTGTGATCCACCAGCCTTGGCCTCCCAAAGTGCTGGGATTACAGGCATGAGCCACCATGCCTGACCAATGCTCAACTTTTTAAAATTGTATGCATAGCGTACATCTCAAAAATAGCAGAAAATACATTTCTGTTGAAATAAAAGGGGTAAATAAAATATAGTAAGTAAACATATGAATACAAAAAAAGCATATATATTAATCAGTATAAATTAGGCAATCTACACAAGTAAAATAACAATCTATCCAAGACATGAATAGTCAGAGGGCCTAAGTTCCAACTCTGCCTATCTCTATTTGATCCGAGAAAAAGTCACCTAGCCTAAATTTTAGTTGCTTTATCATGGTATTAAGTGGTTCCAGATTGTTTCTAAACTAAAATGAGAAAATACATATCTTATTCATACATCTTTTATATTATGAAGATATGTAACTGTATGTAAAAGTAAAAAAAGAATCATGCAACAGAATGGGAAAAAATTTTCACAATCTACCCATCTGACAAAGGGCTAATATCCAGAATCTACAAAGAACTAAAACAGATTTACAAGAAAAAAACAACCCCATTCAAAAGTGGGTGAAGGATATGAACAGACACTTTTCAAAGGAAGACATATATATATGAGCCCAACAAACATATTTAAAAAATGCTCATCATCACTAGTCATTAGAGAAATGCAAATCAAAACCACATTGAGATACCATCATGCCAGTTAGAATGGCAATCATTAAAATATCTGCAGACAACAGATGCTGGAGAGGATGTGGAGAAATAGGAACACTTTTACATTGTTGGTGGGAGTGCAAATTAGTTTGACCATTGTGGAAGGCAGTGGGACGATTCCTTAAAGACCTAGAAATAGAAATTCTATTTGACCCAGCAATCCCATTACTGGGTGTATACCCAAAGGATTATAAATCGTTCTATTATAAAGACACATGCACACATATGTTCATTGCTGCACTGTTTACAATAGCAAAGACCTGGAACCAACCCAAGTGCCCATGGATGATAGACTGGACAAGGAAAATGTGGCACATATACACCATGGAATACTAAGTAGCCATAAAAAACGATGAGTTTGTGTCTTTTGTAGGGACATGGATGAATCTAGAAACCATCATTCTCAGCAAACTGACACAAAATCAAATACTGCATGTACTCATTCATAGGCAGGTGTTAAACCATGAGAACACATGGACACAGGGAGGGGAGCATTACACACTGGGGTCTGTTGCGGGGGTAGGGGAAGAACAGCAGGGAGTGGGGAGGTTAGGGAGAGATAACATGGGGAGAAATGCCAGATGTAGGTGACGGGGGGATGGAGGCAGCAAACCACCTTGCCATGTATTTACCTATGCAACAATCCTGCATGATCTGTACATGTACCCGAGAACCTAAAGTACAATAAAAAAAAGTAAAAAAAAAAAAGAATCATGCCTCCTCTTGGATTATTATTATATTCTTACATAAAAGAATATATTAATTTATGTAAAAATATATTTATTATATTCTTACATATATTTAACAATTATATGTAAATTCTTGTTAATATAGTCTTACATAAAAGAATATATTAATTTATGTAAGAATATATTTATTATATTCTTACATATAATATTTAACAATTGTTATATGTAAATTATATGTAAATTTTACATATAATTTAATAATTAACAATTGTTAATTTGTTTAAGAATATACCTATATTCTTACATAAAATACACTTTAGTGATTTAAAAACTAAGCTCTCAAAGCCAAACACTGTAATTAAATAACTGTATCAATTTATAGAAGTGTAGTTCTAGACATGCTTCTTAATATCTTAAAGCCTCAGTTTCCTTAAGTAGAAAAATTAAAAACTATCAATTTTACCTCACCAGTATATAATAATGCTATGACAGTTAAATGAGTAAATGATTTCAAATTATTAATACAGTGGCTTGAACTTAGGAATCCATAAAGAAAATAATTCAATCTTATTTTTTTATGAAAGTAGAGAAATAAGCATTATTTGACACATGTTCAGACACCATGCTAAGGGAACAAGAAAAAATACTATTTTTTTTCTGTTTCCTCAAATTGTATTATTTGTGTGGATGTCTATGACTGTAAGGTTTTCAGTTTCTAATCCAAATGATTGTTATATAGCTGTTGCTCCAGAAGAACTGTATTTGCTTTTTCTGTTGTAGTTCAATATTAGCAGATGCCTAAAATATACTAAAAATCAGTAGCCTCTCTCAAAAGGTAATTGAATAATTTTTCTTTGGATCATGAAAATTATAGAAAACAGAAAATAAGCATTGCTATACAATTTATTTATATTTAGTAATTTGAGCAAAAGTATAATCATGGCTTTGGATCCAATGTTTTTCTCACTCCTAAATATGTTAGGCCATGCAAAATCTGCCTTTAGTTTCTCTTTCACATTCTGAATATATTTAAAATGTTTTCTTATGATCTATTTTCTCACCAACCTCCACATGCCTGATGGGAGATATAAAAAAGCTTTTCCATATGCTTTTTGTAAAACATGTTGAATGAAGAATATTGGGCATGAAACAGTCTACTTAGAAAAAAAAAATATGAGCAGAACAATTGCATGATTTTTCCATCCAAAAAGGCAAATTATATTTAATTGGTTCTTTTGCCTTGAAATTTCCAAATTCAAAATTCAAATGATTTAAAATTTAGTACACAGTTGCACACTGACACAACTGGTGTTCTACTATGGGTTTTTAAAGATAAACATGCATTACTAGAGGTGTACTTTTTAAAGTAACTTATAACAGAGCTATGACCGGTTGTTAAGAATTTTGTGAAAGACAGGTACCAGATATGTTTAATTAATTAATTTATAAGGCATGCCTAATTCCTTTCTAGTATTTAAGACACTTTAAAATAAAAGGAACATACTCAATAAGTTTTAATAAGCATGTATTAAACAAGTATACCATATATCAAATGATTTTCTTAATAGAATTAAGGTAATTTGGGATTAATTTAGGTTCTCATCTTTCTGCACTGTGCAACTTAAACAAAATGAAAACTTAAAATAATATTTTCCATAACATGTAATTTTAGCATTGCTCATGGTGCTCTGGGTGCTAGACCTCATAATAAGTGTTTCATGACTTGTATGTTAGTTAATACTTCTAACAATCCAAGAGAAGATATTATTATTATTACTCTTTTACAGATGAGGAAACTGAGGTAGAAAGTAATTAAAGAATCTATGCAAGGTTATACAAAAGTAAGCAGCCAAAGTTAGGGTTTAAATTTGGATCTAACTCAGATACAAAGCTCTCTCCCACTGTTTAATAATGTTCACAGGTCATCAATTCCTACAAGGAATGCCATACACACACTTAAAAATAATTTGAGTCTTATTAGAATATCTATTATGTTTTTCAGTATAACCAAAAGATCTTCATCTTGGCAAACTTACTGCAATTTACCAAGTAGGCAGAAGGATAACTGATTTAAATGTTACTTACAGTTGCATAGTACTTCTGATTAGATGCTAACATCTCCAGAGAAATGAATCAATTAGTACTCCCCATTTTTCTGACTAAAATCATAATAATGATATAACATTACATAACCAAAATTTTATCCAAGGTACTTTGCCCTTTACATTGTGCTGAAATTAACATACATATTTTAAATAGTCAGACGTTTATAATAATAGCCATGTTAAATCACCATTGATAATGGCTGAAATTATGTGACTTGGACTAAGATGATCACGACGAAAAAGAAAATAGATTATTGTGATATAGAAGACATATTTACTGAGACATGATAAAGGATTGGATACAGAGACTGAGGGAAAGGAAGTTGTGGATGCTGACCCTTCAATTTCTAACTTGTGAAACTGAAGGAATAGTGGAGATATTCCGACACGCGAGGAGCCTTTATATAAATGGGTGATAATGCCAAGCAAGGGGAAATTATATCCATCTGCCCTGAGAGGAAAGACTAAGATTAGCAGTATAAATGCAAACTTTCTAAGCTAGAGAAGTTCATGAGTACTGCATGCATACAGCTAGGGAGATAATGCATATTGAGTAGAAAGGAGACATAGGGCTATTCCTTGAGAAACATAAGCATTTAATAACCAGAGAGCAGACGATACACCTATAAAGTAGATGACTTAAGAGATACTAGAGATGTAGAAGAAAAAAATGACACAATTTCATTGACATAGGCGAAAAAGAATACAAAATGAGAACAACCGAGATACATGCTGCTAAAAGTTAAAGGTTGAAGCCCGAAATATTCTTTGTATTTATTACATAGAAGGAACCATATTTATATTTCCAATTTAACTCATTAAATATACCTCCTTGTCATCATTTTTAACTCAATAGTATTCTGTTGGACAGACAATGAGTTCATGAATTCCATCAACTCTATAGCTTCTACACGTTAGTAAATCGATTGCCATGAGAAAAATTATAATGGAGAAATAAGGAATACAGGTCTTTAAGGCCTAATAATTTCAAAACAATTGTTTCATGTAGACCCAGATTCTTCTTTGAAAATATTTTCAAATTAAACTGCTTCAATGTAATGTTAACTTTTGAAAATTAAGAATATTTATAAATTAATTCGATTAAGTAAAATAATTTGAGTACCTTCAATTAATTTAATTAATTTACAAAGGATGAAGATTATATTGGAGAATCAATTGTCCCTTTGAAGTTCTTAAGCATAATTTTATTTGTTACATTCATCTTTTAACCTTAGTATGGTTTAACTACATTGACTCATTACTATAAAAATATTCCAAACTATTGTAAAAGATTGAAGCCGAAATAGTCTTTTTATTTATTATATAGAATGAACCATATTTATATTTCCAACTTAGCTCATTAAACATACCTCCTAGTCATCATTTTTAACTCAGAAGTATTCTGTTGGACAATGAGTTCATGAATTCCATAAACTCTATAGCTTCTACACACTAGTAAATTGATTGCCATGAGAAAAATTATAACTTTCATGAGAAAGTTACTTTTAAGTTATACATAGCCTAAATCTATGAAAACCAAGTTTTAATCATAATAAAAACATACTTTATTGTCCAACTGAGTATTGATTCAATGTGGGAAAAAAATTTCTTTACAGAAAGCTTTTATGAGGATTCCTAAATGTGTGGATACATGTGCAGGCACGCACAGACACATATGCATTTTAGTGTTTATACATTTGGATTAGGTTAATATATAAAATATATATAGTACTATTATAAAGGAAAATTAAAACAATTTTTTTGTGTATTGGGATTTTGAATTTGAATAACATCTTCTCCTCTTGAGTTAGGAATTAATTGAAATAGGAAGCACAAAACACAGAGACACTGAGATGAAAATATCAGGTTTATTATTGAAAGGCTATTTAGAACTTGATTTAAATTTACACCATAAAGGGCTGGCAAACACTTCAAACTAGAATTAAACGTACTTGCACAGATATAAAAAAAGTCCAGGCTTTCCCCAGCAAGCTTCATACTGACAGCACAAAATATGTGATTTTTGAGGCTGCCACCAAAATAGAAATAGGAAGAATAATGTACATAATTCCTTCTATCAAATTTTGCAACTAATTTAGTCCTTTGCCTATGGAGATTGAGCTTGTAAGTGAGTAATGAGAAAGGAACTACTTATTGCTTTAAGCCAGAGGGTTCTTTCACTTGGAAATCTGAGCAGAGGACAAATGTGGTTCCCTGCACATATACCCCTAAACCTAAAATAAAAGTGAAAAAAGGTAGTTCCCCAGACAGGACTATGTTATTAATAAAATACATTAAATTAATTTGAATAAATACTCAATACATGTCTGCAGACCTGTCCGGTATACCAGATTTCAATTTCATACATGGTAACATTATTTCCTTCCAGGAAAAAATAATTTATACTAGTTACAAATAATAATAAGTAAAGTATTTTGCCAAATGTAGAATGAGTATATAGGACTATAAAGATAACTTATTTGTAAATATTTTACCTTTTAATACACCCATCTCACTTTACCAAAAAGAAAAAGCATGTGTGTGGGACCCCAGATAATTTGAAGATATTTAACTTCGATTTTAATGTTAACCTAATCTGCCCTATAAATTGAACACCCATCAAAAGTATCAAAGATTTGGTAAATACCTCTAATAAAAAGGGATTTTTATTGACTGAACAAGTGTTTTTTTTTTTCTCTTAACTAGTATTTAGTGTTCACTACAACTTCTGCTAATTAAGAAAAGTCATTGAGAGTTCTTGTCCATTTAAACTGTTGTCCTCTCCTCTTACTTACCAATGTGATTTCATACATCTCAAAACATAAATCGGGAAAATAGAGAACCTATGAGCCAGTTTCAGTACAATTTAAATTATAAGATTATTGTCTAGAAAATGACCAAGATTTGGATTTCTAACTCATCATTATGAATGAACACCAAATATGGGAAACTGTGGGGGTCTAAAAATGAGGCTAGAAGCAAGTGAGAGGCAGATATGCTGGTAGAAAACCCAAGACAGTTTCAGCAACCGACCAGTCAAGTCTGGAGAGGATTCTGGCTTCTTTGCCAATTTGTACTTCCCTTCTAACACTTCGCAGAGTCACTATGCCTGCCACCCTCCCACTCATTACCCATTGTTTTTTTTTTCTTTTATGGCAACAGGAATATGACACCAACTTCTGTGCAGGAATTTGGCCTCCAAGATCCCTCCTTTTCATGTATTCCTCTCAACATAAGAAGTACAAGGATGGACCTGAAAGGTAGGGAAATCATAAAACAGCCCGCCTACCTTGAGTTTTTCCTCTCATGAATAAGGTGCTAGGTTGTTGAATTTCACAGAAAAGGGTATACATTCCAGGAGAAAAGGAAACTTGTCAAGTTTACTACAGTATTTCCTATGTCTGGGCGCATGGCAGAGCCTAAAATAATATGTGGGGCAAGAGAGGAGGACATAAGAGACTGCTTTAAAATTGGGGTGAAATATAAAAGACGTTAGAGTTAGAAGACAGAGCTTGATGATGGTATATAGAAAAATCCTGAGAATTTGTTTTTCAGTGGCTTGAATGTCAAAATAAATCTCATGTGTCTGCCTAGAAAATAGAGGTTTTTCTCACGGCAAGAGAACTCCACTGAAACTCAGTGATTTTTGGCCACTGTTTTCTATGAAGTCTTTGCCTGGGAAATGAGCTGATTACAGGTCAGTAGAGATGTTTGTTAGTCTTTTCCAAAGTGAATGGATATGCAATCAATTTTAAAGGAAGCGTTACACCCTGCTCCATCCCTTCCTTTCCACTCAGCTGCTTGACCACGTGGAAGGCTAAAGGTACTTTACTGAAGTACAGAATCTCAGACCCTTAGAACTGGAGCCTCTTCCTCAATCTGCTTCTCTCCGGGTATTGGCTGATCAAGTTTTTAAATCTCATCAACAGTTTATGGGGAAATTTCCAAACCTTCTTGACCATCCAGGAAATATATTTATTTAAGCTCATACCCTCAGTAAAGAAATAGAATGTGGTGCTGTAACAGTGGCCACTGGCTCAGTTCATGCAAAGTTCATTTGCTAATTTCCTGCTTGGCAGGAACCCCATAATTTGTGTATGCTTCAGCAAGATGCTTGCAGTTGCTAAGTACAATGAATTTATACCACATAGGAGTCTGCTCACCTTACTTCCATCAGACAATTATTCATTCAAAAGTATTTGTTCAATGCCAAGCACAACTCTAGGTACCAGGGAGGCAGTGCTGAACTTGACTGACATTACCCTTTTCCATAGAACTCCTCTGGTGGATGACATAAATTTTAAATTTTTAAACAAATAATAAACATATTAATTCAAAATTCTAGTAAGTGCCATAAAAGAAAGAAAAAAGCAGATAAAATAGAAGCTAACTGAAACCACTGGGAACCTCCTTTAGCTAGAGTGGTCCCAATTATTTCCTTGTAAGTAATGTTTAATCTGAGAAACAAAAGAAGAATAAATTTGCTGCCTAAGATCAGAGTTAGGGAAGAATAGTCTAGCATATACCCTGATGTGCTCATGGGAAAGTACTATGCCCCATAAAGAGCCCAAGATGCACACATGGAGAAATTTTGATGAAATTCTAACTAAAAGAGCCAGGCAAGCCTTTTCATCCTGCAGAACTTTGACAGTGAGAGTTTTTATATGCCCCAGACATTTTCCATCTGATTTTTAGGCCAGAGTCTAGTCCCACAAAGCCTTGTTTCCAGTCGGCTGTCAATCCACCCACCAATAGTTTTCAAACAATTCTTACTAAGGAATTAGGTAACAATGACCTAACACTCTGAGATATTTAATATTTAAAAGTAGACACAAGGCAAACATAAGTTCATTAAGCTGCAGAGTAGTAAAGCCATAATGGATCACCCAGCAGAAGGTGGATTTGGTAGGTCATGCCCACTCACAATTACAGAAGCTAGTTTTATAAATATTTTCCCATCAGGGTACTTAAAAATTGGGGCTTATTCACTGAGAAGGAAGTAGAGTATTACTGAAAATGTTTTATGTGCTTTGGTTCTAATTTGACTAAATAATCTCTCTCTCTCTCTCTCACACACACACACACACACACACACACACACACACACAATATTCTGTTGTGGCCAGGTAATAGTCTCAAAATTGTTTCATTGCAATTTAAGCTACATTTACAATTATTAGAGTCATCTGAGAACCAGGTTTTTGGTTTTTAAATCATCGTCTCTGGTTTTTCTCTCATGAAAAAACTAACCTTATAAGTGTGCTGTTCTATGGATATTAGCTTGAATACAGGACACTTTGGACAATCCTTGACCACTGCTAAATTATCAAACAATTTACAATAATATTCTGAATAGTTTGATGCATTGTCCCAAAATCCTTTCATTTTCACCAATATAATATGAGTTATGAGTCAAAAAACAAATACAAGTTTTTAAGTTATGTGTATCCTCAGTAGCATTTTGCTTCAATAAAATGTTTAAAACTATTTGTTCAGACACTTGGGGTTTGGCAACACATAAAATGGTTTGGCCAAACACTTTCCTCCCAATTTTTAAACCCACTGCATTTCAAGGGAAATTTAATTCATATGTTTCCAGTATATTTACACTTAGCTTATTTCAATGGTGTTTTGTAAGAGCTCTGTGAGGTCCAATAATTCAATAACCAGCTTATAAAACTTTTAAATTTCCCTTACATGGAACTAAGTGAGCACATTTTGTCCAAAATAATAAAAATAAATAAAAATGTATGAATTTACCTTAAAATGTAATATTCTATAACACTCAGTATATTTGAACTATGTAAAGAATACATATAATTGCCAAATAGATGTCAATAATCTGGCATTAGCTGCCACCCAAGCATTCCTTTTTAGAGCTGTGCTGAAAAATACCCAGAGGACCCCATCAAGATCAATCAGGGTGAGAAACATGTAATCTGAGGCATGATGACCAGGCAAGCTTCAAAAAGGAAACTTCTTAAACTCTTCTGGAAGTAGCTGGCACTGCTAACCATATCCTAGCCTTCCTGTTTACTGTGACTTTAGATAAACCACTGACCTTCCCACCACTATCATTTTCTTTCACCTAAAAATTGGTGCTAATATAGAACTAATTTTATAGGGTTAGAGTGAGGACTAAATAAAATAATAACGGTAAAGTTATAAGGCACTCAGAGGTGGGTTTGCATACAGCAAAAGTTCAATAATAAAAATGATAGTTACATATATTTGAGTTGAGTTTACCTCCAATCACAGCTTCAGCTAAACTGCCTTTAGTTAGATGCCCATTACTTAAAGACCATTTTTAATTTTTTTTAAGTGATTTTGGCTTACATGAAAAAAACCGAGTAAAACAAAATCAATGGGAAAAAATGAGAGCTTTTTAGTTTTTATTTACAGTGTTGAATAATGACAAGAACACTGAACTAGAAAAAGGCAACACTCCCGTCCTCTGCCCTATTAGCTGTGTGAATGTAGGTAAGTTATTTAATTTTGCTGGGCTCCAGCTTCAACAGCAAAATGATGTGGCTAGAATAAGTGACCTCAGGTTTCTCCCAGCATTTGAATATAGTGGTTCTATTGTTTACCTCAGCTTTGAAATAGGCTCAAAATCTGCTATGAAAATTAACTAATGGCAATTCTTGTTTCCTAAATGTATTTAGGCAGGGATACCATAAATTGCTTCAGCTTTAGCAAGATGCCTGCTGTTAGAAGATTCAATGAACATACACCACATATGAGCCTAACTCATCTTTCTGTCATCAAGCATTTACTCATTCACTAACTCACTCAAAATCATTTTTCAATGTCAAGCAAAATGCTAGGTACTATAGAAGCAACTGTGAGCTTGTCTAAAATTACTCCTTTTCACTTTCTAAAATAGGCTGGGATAAGAAGTCAAAAATAAGTGACTTAACTGATCCATATACATAATAGTCTTTATATTCATGTTTCCAAAAATTAGAAATACATACACATAAGCATATAATTGTATTTCTAAGTTTCTCACAAGGAACAAGTTGGAAGAATTTGTGTCGCATTAATTCAATTTGCTTTTGCTTTTTCAATCTTTCACTTCATAAAACCTTCAAAAATAAGGAGTCTGTATATTTTTCTTATCGCCATACAGTATGAGTTGGACATATTCAGTGCATCAATTATTTCCTCAATTCTATTGGTAGTCTGCTATTTTGTATTAATTTTTCAATTTATGTGTATATTTTCATTTAGAATCATTATTTCTTCAAAAAATATCAGCTGGTACATGAATGTTGATATGATATGGCCCTGTGTCCCCACCCAAATCTCACTTTGAATTGTACTCTTATAATTCCCACATGTTGTGGGAGGGACCCAGTGGGAGATAATTTGAATTGCACCGTGGTTTCCCCCATACTGCTTTCATGGTAGTGAAATAAGTCTCAGGATATCTAATGGTTTTATCAGGAGTTTCCACTTTTTTATCTTCCTCATTTTCTCTTGCCACTGCCATGTAAGAAGTGCCTTTTGCCTCCTGCCATGGTTCTGAGGCCTCCCCAATCATGTGTAACTGCAGGTCCAATTAAACCTCCCTTTCTTCCCAGTCTCAGGTATGCCTTTATCAGCAGCATGAAAACAGATTAATGTAAATGTATATTCTGAAAATGAAAATAGTTTTAAATTAAATCCATTTATTGGGATATTTTATCACTCTGAGCCTCATTTGATTTCCTATAAAATAAAGGGATTATTTTAGAAGATTTCTAAAAACAGTTTTTTATACCCTATGATTCTATAGAATCTATTGTTTTGTTACTTAAATAAAAATGTACATGTGTATGCATATATTTAAACAAACATACATAATGGAGTTGCTTGAATATGTTGCTTAATCTTAGCAAAAAAGCAAAGAAGTTATTTTTCTTTTTAATTATACTTTATGTTCTGGGGTACATGTGCAGATCATGTAGGTTTTTTACATAGGTATACACGTGCCATGGTGGAGATTTGCTGCATCCATCGCCCCATCATCTACCTTAGGTATTTCACCTAATGCTGTCACTCCCCAAACCCCCTGCCCTACTATTCCTCCCTAGCCCCTGACCCCCAAAGCCCCAGTGTGTGATGTTCCCCTCCCTGTGTCCCTATGTTCTCATTGTTCAACACCCACTTATGAGTGAGAACATGTGGTGTTGGTTTTCTGTTCTTGTGTCAGCTTGCTGAGAATAATGGTTTCCAGTTTCATCCATGTCCCTGCAAAGGGCATGAACTCATCCTTTTTATGGCTGCATAGTATTCCATGGCGTATATGTACCACATTTGCTTTATCCAGTCTATCATTTATGGGCATTTGGGTTGGTTCCGAGTCTTTGCTATTGTGAACAGTGCCGTAATAAACGTGTGCATGTGTCTTTGTAATAGAATGATTTATAATCATTTGGGTATATACCCAGTAATGGGATTGCTGGGTCAAATGGAATTTCTATTTCTAGGTCCTTGAGGAATCACCACACTGTCTTCCACAATGGTTGAATTAATTTACACTCCCAACAACAGTGTAAAAGCATTCCTATTTCTCCACATCCTCTCCAGCATCTGTTGTCTCCTAACTTTTTAATGATCACCATTCTAACTGGTGTAAGAGGGTATCTCAATGTGGTTTTGATTTGCATTTCTCTAATGACCAGTGATGATGAGCATTTTTTCATATGTTTGTTGGCTGCATAAATATCTTCTTTTGAAAAGTGTCTGTTCATATCCTTTGTCTATTTTTTGATGAGTTGTTTTTTCTTATAAATATGTTTAAGTTCTCCATAGATTCTGGATATTAGCCCTTTGTCAGATGGGTAGATTGCAAACATTTTTTCCCATTCTGTTGGCTGCTGGATCACTCTACTGATAGTTTGTTTTGCTGTGCAGAAATTCTTAAGTTTAATTAGATCCCATTTGTCTATTTTGGCTTTTGTTGCCATTGCTTTTGGTGTTTTAGTCATGAAGTCCTTGCCCATGCCTATGTCCTGAATGGTATTACCTAGGTTTTCTTCTAGAGTTTTGATGGTGTTAGGCCTCATGTTTAAATCTTTAATCCATCTAGAGTTAATTTTTGTATAAGGCGTAAGGAAGAGATCCAGTTTCAGCTTCCTGCATATGGCTTGCCAGTTTTCTCAACACCATTTATTAAATAGGGAATCCTTTCCCCATTGCTTGTTTTTGTCAGATTTGTCAAAGATTAGATGGTTGTAGATGTGTGGAGTTATTTCTGAGGGCTCTGTTCTGTTGATCTATATCTCTGTTTTGGTACCAGTACCATGCTGTTTGGATTACTGTAGCCTTGTAGTATAGTGTGAAGTCAGGTAGCATGATGCCTCTAGCTTTTTTTTTTTTTTTTTTTTTTTTAGGATTATCTTGGCTATACAGGCTCTTTTTGATTCCATATGAAGTTTAAGGTGGTTTGTTCCAATTCTGTGAAGAAAGTCATTGGTAGCTTGATGGGATAGCATTGAATCTATAAATTACTTTGGCCTGTATGGCCGGTTTCACAATATTGATTCATGAGTATAGGATTTTTCCCATCTGTTTGTGTCCTCTCTTATTTCCTTCAGCAGTGGTTTGTAGTTCTCATTGAAGAGGTCCTTCACATCCCTTGTTAGTTGTATCCCTAGGTATTTTGTTATTGATTTTTTATAACTTTTTTTACAAAGTACATTTTGAAACAAAAACAAAATTTGCTACCAGAAAAATGAAAATAATGTTTTAGAAAGAAAAACATAGTTTAAGTTTTACAGGACATTTTAAGCCTGACTTTGAAAATCTAAATATCTTTACAAGGATTCAATTTTAGAATTGTGACAATCAAGCTAAGCTTTTAAAGTTAAGGCCAGGCATGATGGCTCACATCTGTAATCCCAGCACTTTCAGAGGTCAAGGGGAGTGGATCACTTGAGGTCAGGAGTTTAAGACCAGCCCTACCAACATGGTGAAACCCTGTCGCTACTAAAAATACAAAAATTAGGTAGGTGTGGTAGCAGGTACACGTAATCCCAGCTATTCAGGAGACTGAGTCAGGAGAATTGCTTTAAAACTCAAAAAATGGAGGTTTCCACGAGCTGAGATCACACCTCTGCACTCCAGCCTGGGGGACAGAGTGAGACTCCATCTCAAAAATAAATATAAATAAATAAATAAATAAATAAATGTATGTTAATAAGCTTTTTTCAAAAAATGTGTCTTAGTTCCATTAAGGCAATAATTACTAGAATAGAATGAAGTGCACCAATATAATTTAATTTTTTATAGCAAAATTCTGTCCATGCTATACAATAGTTGCCTCTGGTAAACATATTTATTTTTTGTACATTAGTGAAACATTGGCTTAATCTGCATTGTAAAAATGTTGCTAATATATACTAAGAAAAAAACTCATGGCAACACATGCATTTCCTCACCGGGCAAAGTGTAAAGCTCTACTTCAAGTATTGTATTACTTTTAAGTCTCATATTACTGCAGAACATGCCACATGCTGTATTTAAAAGCAGAATTAGAACAAAAAAGAATTTATCCTCATGATAGGTTATTACTTTCCTTTGGCATTTAGGAAATTTGAATATACCCACACTATGGTCCTCACTTAGTTTTCTTTAAATGCTATCAGTGACTTTTTGTCTTTCTACTTCTGTTACATTTGACACATGAAAAAGATTAACACAATGTATCATGCCATTCTTTTCCGTGTTAGCCTTTCTACTTTTGATTCCTTTATTTAATATTCTCTGAAACTGCTTAAAATACATGGTTTTGGAGAGATTTCAGTGAGAAATTCTAGGCTGTCAGTGGACAACTTCTGCCCCAAAATAGAAATCTTTGTGACTCATTACAGAAAGCAATTTCTATCGCCTCACTAGTATCTAGTTATGAAAGAAAATGTGGATATTGTGGCTTTAACCTATTTTCAGTATTCAAAATGGTATTTTTAATAAACTGTGGAAGTTTTGTCAATTTTTAAGTCAAAGCTTCTTTTACAAATTCAATTCAATTCAATAACCAAGTATTGAACACTACTATATGCAAGGGAATGTACTATGTATACATAGCAAAAAGAAATATCGACTTTGATCTCAAAGCACTCACAATTAAGCTTGGGAAACAGAAATGGAAGTAGCAGTTTCTTCTTTCCCGCCCTTTCAATGGCATCATTTCCTTACCTAGACAATAAAATGCAACATTATATACACTCTTTTGCTAACATTCTATATCATGATATTCATCCCTTTGTATCCCACGGGATCCTGTGCTTTTTAACTTAGATGATTGTATGTCATTTGCTCCTGAATTTTGGTTTCTGAATGATGTTACAGAAGGGCATACAATTCTAGAGGTTGGTGGCAACCCACTCCCCAATTCTCTAATATTCACTAAACCCAGGGACCTCTCAGGCACTTGTTTCAGGTACCATTAACCAGTTGGCACACACTTTTTATAAAAACTTTTTTTTAAATAAAATGTACATTTTATTTCTCTAGATAAAATGTTTCTACTCTACAAAAGTTTTCTATTTCAAAACTGATTATATGTGGCATAACTGAAATGATCATGGCTACCAAAAATATACTTATTTAAATTGCTGTCCTCTATGATTTTATTCACAATTATAGTTGCCGTCACTGTCTTCTCTCCAACCTAGGAAAAATAGGTATATCTTCTGCCCTTTAAGGATGATATTTTCAACTCTACCTTCTGTGACATGATCTCTCAATTCAAAACAACATTGGAGCCATAATAACTGTTCAAAAATAAGTGTTCAACATACATTCTGGTTTCTGCTTCTTTGAGTTCATCTTTTTGAGAATGCACATACACGTGAGATAACTTGGCATTTGTCTTTCTTTGCCTGGCTTATTTCATTTACCATAATGTCTTCCAGGTTCATCTATGTTGTCATAAATGACAGGATTTTCTTTCCTTCTTTTTTAAAGTTATGGTTACTAGAAGGGGGAGATTGAATAGATGTTAGTCAAAAGATACAAAATGTCAGATAGGAGAAATAATTTCAGATAGGAGATTTACTGTACATCATTATGAATATAGTTAATAACAACATGTTATATACTCAAAAATTGCTGAGAATAGATTGTAAATGTTTTCACCACACATAAAAAAATAAGTATAGAAGGCAATTCTTATGTTAATTTGCTTGCCAATTCACAATGTATACATACATCAAAACTCTGTATTAGAGGAATGGGCTTCAAGATGGCTGACTAAAGGTGTCTGGTACTTGCTTCCCCAACAAAGAAGAACCAAAATAATGAGTAGATAAACTTTGAATACATCCCCTATGAGAGAATTCTGGAATTCAACAGAGAAGTGACAGAAAACATCCAAGGCAAGGAAGGAAAGAGCAGTGAGGAAGCCTGCTCTGCTGGGATTGGCTGGGAGCCCTGAGAGGCACCCTAATGTCGGAGAGGATGAGTGACCCCTAGCAGTTTATATTCCCACAACAGACTTTTACAATCCTATCCATGAGAGAGCCTCTCAACTCAAGTGGGCCCTGAGACTAACATACGAAGCTGCCCGGAGACCGTGCAATGACAATATTCCAAATAAGTTCACGCTGGTCTCCATACATCCTCCACATTCTAGCAGCTGCTGTACAGTGTCATTTGGAGAGCCCAGCCCTTACCAGACTGCATCCTTCCCTGGTACCCAACACCTCCTGCATCTCCACATCCCTGCAGCCCAGTTGACATCCCCTGACCTCTGTTGGGCACCAGTGCTGGGTGCTGCTGCCAGATGCAAAGTACAAGGCATTGGCAGTGATCCCACCTCCCCCAGTAGCAGGGTTGTACCACATTCATAAGTGCCCTGAGGAAAGGCTGCCCTGCTTGCAGTCACCACATGGGACCAAAGCTCATACTCTCAAACCAACTTTTTATGATTTTTGTCACTGACAACAACCCCACCCTCCCCAGGAACAGGACTGCAGTGTAACCACTGCCACCCTTGCCTAAGGATTTCTACAATACCAGTAGATTACCCTGCCCCTGCCTACCACAGTCAGTGTTTACTCAGGTACCATGAGGAGACTGAAGACAGATCCACCCAGCCCAATTTTACCCTCCCCAGAGCCTGAGCACATGGTCTGGAAGCTTGAGAATCTCTCTTCCTTAACCACTACCAGTATTCAGGTAGCACCTGAACAGTCCTCCTAGGGACATGAGGACATGCCCACCCAACCTGCTGCTACCACCACACCTGTACCCATCTACATAGAACACCTGTATGCCTGGGCACTGGCCCATCCAGATCATCACAGCCACCACCAAAAACAGTGCAGACCACTTGGGAACCAAAGGATTGTCCCACCACTGCTACCTCCATTAGTCATACCATTTCCATGCTTGAAGCTGGATGACCCACCCATGCACCTGGCAAACCGCTGCCACTGCAAGCTTCTTGGAGGCCAAATTAGCAGTCTGCCTGAAGCCATTATTACCAGTGCCAATGTATGCTCTTCTGGGGCCAAAGAACAAGCATGCTTGCCCCACCACTGCCACCAATGGAACATGAGGTTTGGCCCACCCAACTTCCCTGTTCCCAGAAAAATTTTGTCACAACTTCCACTAACAACCACACTTAAGCCACTAAGGAAATCACAGAAATTACTGATATTGTTTGAAGGTGAAGAAATCGTATGGAGACTATACTACTGCGTGTACCCAGAAGCAAAGTCAAAGTGTCCTACCCAACCAACACCATATGTATACACACAAACGCATATATAAATATATATACACACACATATATGTGTGTGTGTATATGTGTATATATATACATATACACATACGTATATACGTGCTTGTGTATATGTATATATATATGGATATACGTATATGTATATGTATGTGTATATATATGTGTGTATATGTATATATATACACACACACACGTATATATATATTCAGGTAAAAGTTCTCTGCTATAAAAGCAAATTTTTAAACTGGAAGAATTGACTATTGAAGCAGATATCAATGTAAGGGCCAAAGAAACATAAAAAAAGCAAAGAAACAGGCCATCTACACAGGAACACAGTAATTATGCAGCAATAAATTCCAATAAAAAATAAATGTATACAATTCTGGAGAAAAAAAATCAAAATAATATTAAAGAAAGTCAGTGACATTGACATACAACAGTTCTTAGATAATCAATGCAAAGAAATGAGAGAAACAATTCAGTATATGAAAGAGAAATTTATTTAAAAAAAAAACCTTATAATAAAACAAATTCTGGAGCTGAAAAATTTATTGAATGATATACAAAATACATTTAAAACCTTTAATAATATGCTAGCTCAATCAGAGGAAACAATTTTCTGGTTTGAAGACAGGTGTTTTCAAAGAACCAAGTGATATGATTTGGATATTTGTCCTTGCTCATCTCATGTTGAATTGTAATCCTCCATATTGAAGGTAGGGCCTGGTGGGAGGTGTTTTGATCATGGAGATGAATCCCTCATGAATGGCTTAGGCTATCTCCTTTGGTGAATTCTCACTGAATTCACCTGATGTATTAGTCTGTTCTCATGCTTCTAATAAAGACATATCTGACACTGGATAATTTTTAAAGGAAAGAGGTTTAGTTGACTCAGAGATCCACATTACTAGGAAGGTCTCATAATCATGGCGGTAGGTGAAGAAAGCAAAGTCACGTCTTACATGGTGCCCAGCAAGAAAGCATGTGCGGGGAAACTTCCCTTTATAAAACCACCTGATCTCAGGATACTTATTCACTATCACAGCAGCAGCACAGAAAAGACCCTCCTCCAGATTCAATTACTTCCCACCAAGTCCCTCCCAGGACATATGGGAATTATGGGAGCTACAATTCAAGATGAGATATGGATGGGGGCACAGCCAAACTATATCATTCCATCCCTAGCCCTTCCCAAATCCTGTGTCCTCACATTTGAAAACCAATCATGTCTTCCCAACAGTCTCTCAAAGTCATAACTTATTTCGGCATTAACTTGAAAGTCCACAGTCCAAAGTTTCATCTGAGACAAAGCAAGTCCCTTTCACCTATAAGCCTGTAAAATCAAAAGCAAGTTAGTTACTTCCCAGATACAATGGTGGCATGGGCATTGGGCAAATATACCTGTCCCTAATGAGAGAAATTGGCCAAAATGAACTTGGTTTCAGGCCCTATGGAAGTCTAGAATTCAACAGCATAGTTATTAAACCTTAGATTTCCAAAGTGGTCTCCTTTGATTCCATGTCTCACACCCAGGTCATGCTGACGAAAGAGGTGGGATCCCAGAGCCTTGGACAGCTCTGTTCCTGTGGCTTTACAAGGTACAGCCCCCTTCCTGGCTGCTTTCATTGGCTGGCACTGAGTGGCTGTGGCATTTCCAGATGGAAAGAGCAAGATGCCCATGAATCTACCATTCTGGAATCTGGATGACAGTGGTGCTCTTCTGAGAGATCCACTAGGCAGTGCCCCAGTGAGGATGCTGTTTGGGGGTTCCAACCCCACATTTGCCTTCCATGTTGCCTTAGCAGAGGTTCTCCATGAAGGCCCTACCCCTGTAGCAAACTTCTGCCTGGGTACTCAGGTATTTTCATACATCCTCTGAAATCTAAGTGGAGGTTCCCAAACCTCGATTCTTGACTTCTGTGCACCAACAGTCACAATATCATGTATAACCCACCAAGGCTTGGAGCTTCCATCCTCTGAAGCAATGCCCTAAGCTGTATATTGACCCCTTTTAGCCATGGTTGGAGCTGAAGCAGCTGGGATGCAGGATATATGTCTCGAGGCTGCACGGAACAGGGGCACCCTGGGCCCAGCCCAGGAAACCATTTTTCCCTCCTACGCCTCCAGGCCTATGATAAGTAGGGCTGCCATGAAGGTAAATAGGAGGGAAAGACATGTCCTGGAGACATTTCCCCATTGTCTTTTTGATTAATATTTGGTTTCTCATTACTTATGCAAATTTCTGCAGCCAGCCTGAATTTCCCCCCAGAAAATAGAATTTTGTTTTCATTGCATAGTTGGCCTGCACATTTTTCAAAATTTTATTCTCTGCATCCTCTTGAATGCTTTACCACTGCTACCTCCATTAGTCATACCATTTCCATGCTTGAAGCTGGATGACCCACCCATGCACCTGGCAAACCGCTGCCACTACAAGCTACAATTCAAGATGAGATTTGTGCAGGGACATAGCTAAACCATATCAGATGTTATCTGGCCATTTAAAAAGATGTGATTCCCACTTGACTCCTCACTATCTTTCCCTCCTATTTACTCCTGCTTTCTCTATGTGATGTGCCTACTCACTCTTTGCCTTCTGCCATGATTGAAACCTTCCTGAGGCCAAATAAGAAGTCAAGCAGATACCCAGTGCCATGCTTTCTATACAGCCTGCAGAATCATGTGCCCATTAAACCTCTTTTCATTGTAAATTACCTGGTCTTGGGTATATTTTATAGCAATGAAAGAAAGGCCTAATACACCAGACAAAAATATAGAAATATGAATTAAAAAGAAAGGGGAAATCTTATTGGACATTTGGGTCACCATAAAGCAAACAAATATTTGCATTTTTGGTGTCCCAGAAAGTGAAGAGAAATACCAAAGGAATAGAAAACCAATTTAACAAAATAATGACTGGAGAAAAATTATAGCAAGAGATTTAGACATACAGATACAGAAAGCTCACAAAGATCTCCAAAAGTCTTCTCCATACCACATCATGCTCAAATTGTGAAAGGTTAAAGACAAAGAAAAAATTCTGAAAACAGCAAAGAGAACACTTTGTAGTTACTTGTAGCAGAACTGCCATGAAACGAACAATGGATTTTTCAGCAGACACTTTACAGTCAAGGGATAATAAAATGATATATTTAATGTGCTGGGGGAAAAAAAAACCTGTTAGCCAAGATACTACACCCAGAGAAGCTATCCTTAATAAATGAAGAAGAAATAAAGTCTTTCCTGGAAAAACAAAACTAAAGGACTTCATCATCACTGGGATCACCCTACAAGAAATACTTAAGAGAGCTCTATACAAAGTAAGTGAAAGGATGATATTTACCATCATGAAAATACATGAAACTATAAAACCCACTGGTACAAAGAACACACAAATGAGAGAATGACTCAAATGATACCAATACAAAAAACCACCAAACTGTAATGAGGAACAGTAAGAAAAAAAGAAATGAAGGAGATATAAAACACCAGAAATCAATTAATAAAATGACAGGAACATGTCAATAATAACTGTTAACATCAATATGTTAAACTTTCCACTTCAAAGATACAAACTGGCTGAATGGATTAAAAATAAAATACCCCAACTAGATGCTACCTACAAGAAATTTATCTTATTTGTAAAGAAACATAGAGATTGAAACTGATGAGATGGGAAAATATATTTCATGTAAACAGAAACCAACATCCAATAGGAGTGGCTATACTTACATCAGATAAAACAGATTTTAAGTCAATAAAAGTAAAGGAAGACAAAAATGTCATTATATAATGACAAAGGTGTCTATTTAATGAGAGGATAAAAGAATTCTAAACATACATGTTCCCAACAGTGGAGCACTCATATATATAATGCAATTGTTATCAGATATAAGGGATAGTTAGACTCTAATAAAATAATAGTTGGGAACTTCAACACCCTGCTTTCAGCATTAGACAGATTAGGTAGAGAGAAAATTAACAAAGAAACATTACATTTAAACTGCACATTAGACCAAATATGCCTAACAGACATTTACAAGACATTTATAGCCACAGAATACATCATCAGCACATGGAACACTCTCTAGAATAGGTCTTATGTTAGGACACAAAACATATGTCATTATATTTTTTAAAAGCAAAATTATATCAAGTACAATCTTAGACCACAAGGGAATAAAAATATAAATCAGTAACAAGCAAAACTTGGGAAACCATACAACTACATGGAAATTAAACAACATTCTCCTGAAAGTCCACTGGGTCAAAGAAGAAATTAAGAAATAAAAAAGTCTTGAAATCAATAAATATCAAAACATAACATTACAAAACCTATGAGATAACAGCAAAAGCAGTGCTGGAGGGAAGTTTATAGCAATAAACACGTACATTTAAAAAGTAGAAAGATTCCATATACAATCTAACAATGCATGTAAAGTAACTAGAAAAGCAAAACAAAACCAAACACAAAATTCATGCAAGGAAAAATAATAATAAATATTAGAGCAGAACTAAACAACATAGAGATGAAGAAAAACAAGGCAAAGCATTGACAAAATGAAAAGTTGGCTTTCTCAAAAGATAAATAAAAATCAATAAACCACTAACGAGACTCACCAAGAAAAAAAGACCAAAAAAAACAATTTAGAGAAGAAAAACGAAACATCTCAACTGATACCACAGATACACAAAAGATCATCAGTCTACTATGAGCAATATACACTCGTAAACTGGAAAACCTAGAGGAAATGAATAAATGTCTGAACACATACAACCTACCAAGATTGTATCAGGAAGAAATAGAAAACCTAAACAAATGAATAATAATTAATGAGATTACATCAGTAATAAAAAGTCTCCAAAGACAATTATAGAACTGATGGCTTTACTATCAAATTCTACCAAACTTTCATGTAGAAACTAATACCAATTCTTCTCAAACTATTTCAAAAAATTAAAGAGTAGAGAATTCTCCCTAACTCATTCTGTAAGGTCAGCATTACCTTGAAACTGAAACCAGACAAAGACAGAACAATAACAACAACAAAAAACAGTTGGCCAATATCTCTGATGATGATGGATACAAAAACACTCCACAGAATATGCCACACAGAATGGCATTAGTATCAAAACAGACACATAGACTAGTGTAAACAGGATGGAGAACCAGAAATAAATGTATTTATAACCAACTTATTTTAGAAAAAGCCAACAATAATATACTTTAGAGAAATGCTACCCTCTTCAATAAATGATGCTGGGAAATTGGATATCCACAGACAGACAAATGAAATAGAACACTTATTTCTTACCATATACAAAAATTTACTCAAGATGGATTAAAGACTTAAATGGAAGACGAAAAAATATAAAACTACTAGAGGAAAATGTAGGAGAAACACTTTAGTTCATTGATCTAAGCAAAGATTTTATGGCTAAAACCTCAATAGCACAGGAAACAGAAACAAAAATAGTCAAATGGGACTGTAATAAACCAAAGCGCTTCAGCACAGCAAAGAAAACAATCAATCAAGTGAAGCAGCAACTTGTTAAACCAGTGAACACATTTGCAAACTATTCATCTGACAAGAGATTAAATTTACTTCATAAATATCTACAAATACTTGTATCAAAAAATAAACAAAACTAAGATTATGTGTTAACATATAAAAATATATAAATAATTAGTATATAAAAGCAATTTGTAGAATGCAATGAATACAAGAATATAGTTTTATAAAAATGAAAACTTTCACATCTACACAATTCTTATTTTTGTATATACTCACACCTAGTCAATGTGTACACATGCATGAAAAACAGAAATGTTAATTTCAAGATGGTGATTAACACTGGGAAGCAAGAGATGACAAAGAAATGAATAATGTCTTAAACATGGGGCTTCAACTGTATCTGGAATGGATTTATTTTAAAGACTATTGTAAATACTAAAAAAAAAATAGTTTCCCTAAAACTAGCTGGCTGGCACATTGTTTTTTATGTTACGTTATACAATTTTCTTTCTGTTTGAAAGACTCCATAATTTTAGAAAAATAAATAAAATAATAACCAAAGTATCATTGAGGTAGGTTTTCTTTGTCTGTGAACTTTTACACTCCCCTTGCTCCACCTCATAGGAAGCATATTTTTTCCCTACCCAATGATATGTGGCTCAGCCATAAGCTTTTTTTTTTTGGCTAACATAATATGGTCATATGTGACAAGTTGCCAGTTTTGAGTAAAGACTGTAAAAGGCATGGCAAATTTCTGATTACCATTTGTTTCTGTACACTCCCACAAAAACATCACATCCCACATGTGTGTCTTACCATACCATAGAAGGAGAGAAAACATTGAAGTTACTCTAAATTTGCCATTGAACTTGGAGCAGAGTTAATACCTAACCCACAGACACTGGCAGGAAATATAACTGTGTAGTTAATCTATAGTTATGTAAGGCACTGAAAGCCAAAGTTTGTTTGTTACAGTCTTTTGCAGAAGAATCTGTCAAATAGTGTCCAGTGTTATTGTATTAGAGAATATTAATGCAAAATCTCATAAAACTTTATATTAGTATATAAAACTGCCTCAAATACTCAAAACCAGAGCCATATTCATAAAATATATGAAATGACCTTAATTTGAAGTTGGTTCATGTTCACTACTCCCAACTCAACACACAATATGAAGGCATGCACCTTGCAAACTTCTACAATTAATGATTAGCAAAAATAAATGATATATCTCACATCTATAATTCCTTTTAAGAAGAACAGAATGAGGTTTAAATATTGCTGAAGTATAACACCAGCAAAAGAAACAGAATGTGATTTTGAATTTACTCATTACTGTAAGATCTTTCTCATTTGGGGAATAGTCTTTTGGGGTTAATTTTCATCAGCCAAGTACCACCTATACTATTTCACATAATTTAAATGTAGAGAAAATAGCCTCCAAAGTGTAGAAATTCTTATACTAAATGATTATGAGAAATTTCCATGAAAGGGTGTCAACTACAGTTTTTGCCTATTAGTCCTATGACAAGAGAAGGGACTGTCGCAAAATTCCTGTGTTCTTTGTAGTGAAACTAAGTGTAGTGATGAAGAAGTAAGAGTTTGGATCCTACTCATTCACTGAATCACAGAATTAGAGTTGGAGCCCTACCAATCCCTACTCTACTTGCAGGCATTGCCAATGGGAAAAATTTTCAACAAGTCTTTGGTAATCATCAGATTTCCCATTCATTATAACCCCATATGCTCTCTGAAACCAATTAAGATACTAATTAAAATACTTTAAGAAATTATTTAAAAGCTTCAAAGTACTGATAAAATGAATCAAGGCACCAAAATAGAAGTATGAAATTATCCAGAAAAGCAAACAGAGCACAGCAGCCACGTTTTTCCTGAAAACATTTGTGAATCATGGTAATATTGTACTAATGCTTACTGGTATTGTAAGGCATAAGGACAGAACTCAAAGACCTAGAGCTGTCCATGGTTCAGAGTATAGATAGAAAACCACTCATTCTCTTCTACCAGGAAAGCTAAGTTTCCAAAGGCTACATCCTCAGTGTAAAGTGAATCAGGAGTAAACCCATCTACACTTCTCCATTCCCAAGGGATTTCAAGGAAAGTAATGTGACAATAAGCAGAGTTGGTAGTGTGTACAGTATTTGTGTGTGGGTGTGTAATTAATCTAAGTCCAGTTGTGGCCGTAACACTTTAGCATGACAAACACAAAAGTGCTGCCTTCATTCAGGAAAAAGCCTTACATCTTATCAGCACCACCGTATGATGCTTGTTTGATTTGCATATATATATAACTCAAGAAAGATGGCTGCAGTACCACAACCAGATATTTGGAAATCACATCAAGGTTTAATATTTTAGAGTTCTCTGATTTACATACAGGTAAATCTCACAACCAGTCGGTGGTATTAACCACAAGTATGTGTACTTATCATATGGAGAACCATTTTATTATGGTTTGCAAATTATTCATATATAAACCCCAAAACTTCATACCTCAATGACATTTGTTTCCACTGGAAAGGTTTCTCCAGTTTTCTAACAGTAGGTGGTGAATGAGGATCCAAATCTTACTCTAATCAAAGACCTTGTAAGAGATCTACACCACTGTCATAATTAAGTGGGAGCAAGAGAGAAAGAAACACAGAGGGAAGAAGGAAGAGGAGAAGACAGAAGTGGGGAGGAAGAAAGAGAAAGAATCTGAATCCGTATCTCCAGAGTGAATAATGGGCCACCAGAAATATCTACCTAGATAAGGCATTTGCCTCCACCCCAGTGAAATATGTGTGTGAGGTATGTATTAACAGGAAGGCTTAACTTAAATAAATTAGATAATTTATGTTAGATAATCTTATGGTACATTGAATCATTCCATTATGAGTACAAGTAGTTTGAAAAAGCTCTCTCTAGTCAGTCTCTAGTCAACATTATTTTGTTTAAGATAGTGAATGGAATATAGTGCAGTTTCTTATAAATCTTGAACCCTCCTCTTTTCACTCAAATTATATCATTAACAAGATGTATCATAAACCATTCCTTAGACATGGAAACCACATCCAATCCCTCTCAGCCGAAACCCACATCACCTGAGTATGATAGTTAAAAAAAAAAAAAGCAAACAAATTGGAATTTCAATTGCTCCATTACAGAAGCGAAGAAGAATCTCTAGAAGTGTTTGACTTCAACTTAGTCACAAAGAATTTTCACAATTTTCCAAGCAGAGAAAAAAAATCCCAATCATCAAAATTAGCTAAGCAGGAAAGGAAACAATGTAGTGTGCTCAAGAAACAACTTATATAACAGACAAGATTGGCAATATCCACAGAGAATGATAAACTACAAAAACAATTGTACAAATATGAAAATCAATAGCTCAGAAATAAAAGCATCATAAATTGAAAACTCAATGAATTAGACAGGTGAAGAAAAGAAGTGGTGAATTAGACAGTAAGTCAGAAAAAAATTAACCAATATAGAGAGAGCCAAAAAAAAATAGAATCAAATATAACATGTCTATTTAAAGCTCTTGGAGGTGAGAGAAAGAGAATGGCATAGATGCATATTTGAAGACATAGAGCCTGAGAACAATCAAAAACTGATAAAAAAACATCAAGTCAAAATAACCCAATGTAGGATAAATACAAAGGACTTCCATACCTAGGCATATCATTGTAAAATTGAAGAAAATCAATGGCACACAGGGAAAACTGAAAAGCTAAAAAAAAAATATTTAAAGGAGTAATAAACTGGCAAAGAGCTCACTTCTCAATAGCAATAATAGAAGCCAGAATTCAGTGATGATAACTTCAACAGGCTCCAAAGAAATAAATGTCAACCTCAAAAAATATGGGAAAAGAAAAATCTCTTTCTAGAATGGAGGTTAAAAAAAGGCATTTTCAGGGAAAAAAATGAATTTCCACAGATGAAATTGGACTGAAGTCTAAATAATGTAATCTAGGCCAGGGGTGGCCTGTTAGGAACCTGGCAGCACAGAGAAGGTGAGCAGTGGGTGAGCAAGCAAAGCTTCATCTGTATTTACAGCCACTCCCCAGTGCTTGTGTTACCACCTGAGCTCCACCTCCTATCACAGCAGAGGTGGCATTAGATTTTCACGGGGCAAAATCCATATTGTGGAGTGCACATGTGAATGATCTAAGTTGCATGCTCCTTATGAAAATCTCATGCCTGATAATCCATCAATCTCTCCCATCACCCCCTTTGGTTGCAGAAAAACAACCTCCAGGCTCCTGCTACTTCTCCATCATGGCCACATGCATAATTATTTCATCATATGTTACAATGCAATAATAATAGAAATAAAGTACACAATAAATGTACTTGAATCATCCCAAAACCATACACCTAACCACAGTTTGTGGAAAAATTGTCTTCCAGGAAACCAGTCCCTGATGCCAAAAAGGTTGGGGAACACTACTTTAGACAAAAAGAAAGAGGTCCCAGATAAAGGGGTGAAAATCAACTGGAGGAAAGAAAGCACAGAAAGTGATAAATATGTGAGCAAATCTAAATGACTTGTTACTGAGTAAAACATACAATGTAATGTTTAATAGAGTTATATATGTAGAATTAAAATATTAAACAGAAGTAAGTTGCTATGAGCAAAGCAAATTAAATCATTCTGTTGGTTTTATATAGTCTTGGAAGAAAGCAATGATACTGGTTGGAGTTCAATATTGAAAATGTGTATTTTGTAATTGCCATGGTAATCCCTATCTCAGTAAAAATGTGTGTACCTTACAACTACTGTGGTAACAAGAAAACAGTTTCATGAGACAAAAGTAATTCCAAAGAAGGCAAGAAATAAGAAAAAGGATACTAAGAATCAGCAGGAAAACAATATATAAAAATTAATCCAATTATAAATCAGTCTAAATATAACCAGATTAAATTCTCTACCTAAAGAACAAAGATTTTAAGACTGAATTTAAAAATCAATGTATACGCTGTTTATACATTTAAAAAATAAATATAGAAAGCAAAAGAATGGAAAGAGTTGAACCAAGAAAATTGGGATTGTTATATAATTTACTAAGAAAATATTATATAAGGAAAGGCATTACCAAAGATAAAAGACTTTTGCTTTGTAATAAGTAAACATGAATTTTGTAAAGCAGACATAGCAATTTAAAATTTCTATGAAACCTAATAACAGGTATGTGTGTCAGCATTAATGAATTTTACATATATAATTTTGAACAAAATAAGTTACAGAAATAAACCTAAAGTATTATTCTATTTTTATAAATTTCCAAAACAGGCCAAACCAAATGACATGTTTTAGGCATAAATATATGTATCTGATAAAAATAAAAAGAAAATAAGACAATGAGTAACACAACATTCAGATTGGTGATTATTCAGATTGCAGGGAGGGAAGGGAAGAAGAAGCAATAAAAGAAGGGCACCTCAGGGAGTTCTAAGTAGATGGCAATATTTTCATTGTTAGGTTGACTAGTGGTAACAAGGATGATCGCTTTACCATTATTCCTTAAAATGTGATCATATATTTGTACATTTATATTTATATATTATCTATTTCACAATTTAAAAAATGTAAAAATCAAGATCCAAAAAAATATAAACAACATACTTAAGGTAACACAGCTAGCAATAACAGATACAATCTTTGGCTCCCAGTATGTTATTCTTTCCATTACAATGTGACTTATTTAACTTCCTTGATAACATCTCATTCTTTTTATTCCACAGTGGCCCAGTCGTATAAAAATATACGATATGTTTATACATACCTCATAGATTTCATGGGAAATATATATAAGTAACGTTTTTACTTTGTCCTAGAAACTCATTTAGTAACTCAAGCATGCATTTCTGAATAACCACAGAGTTCCCTAGTGTAATATCCCAATTTGTAATTGTCTAGGACAACTGTCATTTTGTCTGGATGAAATCTCTTTCTTCTTTCATTAACAGAATTCTCCTTTACTCTGGGCGTATTATTTTATGAGTTCCAGATTAAATTCACTCTTTTGTCTTCTGCCACAGAGATAGTTAGATAACCTGAAATGTAGGCCTGGCCAATAAGAATACCAAGCCCCTGTATAGCAGTGACAGGTTGGGTGGGTCATGTGGCCTGAGACAGGTCAATAAAAGCTGTCTCAAAAGTGTTATGTTGAAATAGTTGGGAAATATACTTTCCCTTTTCCTAGAATTATTGGCGTTAGAGACTATGTAAGCCTGGAGATATCCAGTGGTCTCTAACATCTCATGGCTATAACCAGCCTTAGAATGTTACCAACACAGAGGACAATACAGTTAAGAAACAGAGAACAAAACTTGTAGATTTCTGATGACATGATTTTATAACCCCAGATTCAAATAATGCAAGCCAATCACTTGCCATTTTTGTTTTTTCAAGGAAATCTAAGTTGGTTTTACCACTTGTTACCCAAAAGTAGAGCTATCTCAAATATTCTAAAATCTTAAATCAGGGCTTAAAACTGAGAGGCCTATAGGGGTCAAGCGGGCAAATAGGTTAGGAAACCCAGATAAATACTGGCCAAACCCTTACTCCTTTATTTCCCACAGCCCTCAAAACTCCCACTTTGTCCCATGCAAAAGAATTTTAAAACATTACTGTTTTTAAAGAAGTATTTCTATGTTTCCTCTCGTCTTAGACAAATGTAACAAACAATAGAACATTTGGAATGACAGATCTGGAGGGTTCATCCCCCATCAGAAGGAGCAGCTGCTATTCGGCTACAGCAGACTTCTGTCATTCAAGCATGTGGGCCCAGTGTGGATATATTTTCTGATTTTCCAAGAGAAGATGGAATTTTTTCAGAGAAATTTCCCATTTTTTTTTAATGTGGTGATTAATTCAAGTTTGTTTTAAACACTGTGTGTGCCAAACAAAACACATCTGTAGATTTGCAGACAAAATTCCTCTTGGGGTCAGCAGTTTGAAACATTTCCCTAATAGTATTGCCTCACTCAGTATAACTTTTAAATAGTTCTCCATAGCTCTCCCTCGCTCTCTTTATATATCTCTCTCTCTCTTTCTCTCTCTCTCTCTCTCTCACACACACACACACACACATGTACACACACATTCACTTTCACGCATACA
Organism: Cacajao melanocephalus; assembly: GCA_963573385.1. Taxonomy (NCBI): domain Eukaryota; kingdom Metazoa; phylum Chordata; class Mammalia; order Primates; family Pitheciidae; genus Cacajao; species Cacajao melanocephalus. The sequence goes on along the minus strand of CAUYLG010050015.1, from coordinate 43,394 downwards.
CACTCGTTTACATGAAAACATTGCTTCTGTCCTTGTATCAAGTTGATCATGTCTATTTGTACGTAGAAATACCCAGCTGGTGAAGTTAAGCAGGAAAAATTGTAAGTTAATCTGTTTCAGGCTGTAAGACAAAGGGACATTCATGATGTATAAAGTCTATGTATGTAAATTGTTAAAATGAATAAAAACAAGAAGAAAGTGAATTCTACTAGTCAGAAAATTTGTTTAAACACTAAAGATACATTGTTAACTATAGAGAAAATATCTTATTAGACGTAATCTAGGTAAAAAGTTATGTGATTAGGCATATTTTGAAATAGACACATACACACACACACACACACATCATAGCTTTAGCGTTCAAAAATCTTGAATTATAATTAATCAAGCTTGATTTAGTTCACAAAATAAACGGATATTTTGAGGAAGACAGATGAAGTTTCCAACAAGGTATGGATATTTTTGTATTTTTTAAGGTACTTTGCTTTCTTACTGACACAAAACAGAAAAGGAGAAAGACTTGAGTAGAATTTGGAGATAGTTTGTTCAGAGAAGAATGCCTGAGCCCGTTAGATTGAAGAAAATAAGTGGTGTGTAAAAGGGCAGCATTAGCCTGTTACACAAAGTATATTTTGGCCACAGCACATGCCTCTTTTTTACTCAGTGTCATAGATGTAAAGATTGTCATTAAAATAAATGTATGTATATACTTTTAATATGGCCCCATTTAGGGTGAAGGCAAAGAGTGTTGTCATGATATCATTTATAAATTAACTTGAGTTATAATCATATCAGTAGAAAAAAATCTGAGTCCATTATGAGGGCTATGATAAGAAATGACAAAAATAAACCAAGAAACTTTTTATCCACCTTAGTGATGGTACCTCCACAATCATGGTGCATAAAGAATTTCATTAGTTATCTATCGCTCCATTAAAAACCGCCCCCAAAACGTGGTGGCTACGAGTAATATCTGCATCTTACTGCTAATAAGTTGATAGCATGGCTTTCAGTTCTGGTTTTGTCTTGGCTTCCTCATGCATCGGCAGTCATTTGTGGGACAGGTAAACAACTGTGCTAACTCTATCTGGAACATTCCCACAGTTGTGGTCAGTCTGCCATCGTGTAGGGAAAATCAACTCCCTGCCATGTGCTTTGTCATCCTCCAAAAGGCTAGCCCAGGCTTGATCTCATAATAAAGGCAGAGAAGCAAGAGGGAGAACAAAAGTGTGCAAGGTCACTTGAGCTTTAAACTTTGAACTTGCAAGTTATCACTTCTGCCACATTCTACTGACCCAAACAGTCATATCTCAGATTCAGGATGTGGAGAAAGAAACCCTAGCTTATAATAGAAGGAACTGCAAAGTCACATTGTAAAATGTGTGAAAACAAGTAGGGCTGGAATATTTTACCATTGTTGTAATCATTCTGCCAAATGACATCCAGCTGGGATAACAGACACAAAAGTTCTTCGAATTGTCTTTAAAAGAGGAAATATAATTTATAAGAACTTACACAGTCCATCACACACACATATGCACACACTTACTCCTCCTAAAATTGGTGGCATTAACTACAGCTCCAAAAATCAAATGAAAGACCTTTAGCTAAAAGCCATTTTTAATGCAACATCAAAGAGAAATAGAGAGCAGTGGTGGACCAGTTATGAATAAGTGATTCCTATGTGCTGAGGCTACAAATATATAACATTTTCTATGACAGGCAGCATCTCATAGCAAAGAGAGTATCATGTGTCCTTGGGGAGAAACTGAATGCCTATTCAGAACCCTTATACCTCTTCATACAGATCTTAACCATAACCAGACTGGCTTCCAACACCAGGAAGTGATGTGTCATTTTTAGGGCTTGTCTTATAGTATATTTTTTTGTTTCTGTTGTTGTGTTGGTGGTGGTTTTTTTGTTAATTTTTTTTAAATCAGACAGTAGAGCCTGGGGTATATATAGGGAAATACCAAGTCTCAGAGATGCAGATTCCATCAAGTTTTGCTTGATTCAGCGAGTTCATTCAATCTTGAGAGACTTTTAAATCAATAGTTTTCATTTCATAGATGATACTATCTGTGAATAATCGAGACAAATTTCTTTCTAACATTTTGGCATATATTTTATTAGTTAAGAATTTTTGCAAAAGTTACTGGGATTTTTATGTTGACTTTTGAAGTGTACTGAAATTTTCTTAATATATATCTAAGAGAATGTTGCCATCATGTATTCATTATTCATACTCTCAGACCTAGGTACCATTTTTATTTACCGCAACATACTCTCTTGATTTCTACCTATATCTCTCCTAAAATCAAATACTATGTCCTATGTTCTTTAGTGTTAATTAATGAGTTGAATATTTCTTTTATTTTCTTCTAATTCATCATCTTCACTTCATTTCCAATATCAAAACCTCAAGAAGATCCACATGCTTTCTTCTGCCAAAGAGTGCCTAAAATTTAATTTATATTTAATCTCTTCTAATTTAGCTGCATTATTGTATCCACATACATTTTCTTTTTTTTCTTTTCTTTTTTTCTTTTTTACTGTCCTCCTGTGTCAGAACATGTGAATTTCCTTGATCACAAATAACACAAGTGAACAAGTCATTTCATAATTTTGAATCCTGACAATACTTTCTGAAACCATTGGAGAAAATAACAACAAATTATTCAGACATCAAAAGTTTCTGCAGGGTATTCCTAGCCTACCTTTTTTATATATAACCAAATTCTTGGAGGTCTATAAAATTGTATCCAGCATACCCTATACTACAAATAGACTGTGATTTTTTCTGATTAACTCTAATTTATTCTCTCCATTTAACCTCTAGAGTCACTTCAAAGAATCTTTTCTGACTAACTCAGTCTACATTAGGATTATTCTGCTTTATGTCTTCTATAGCACTTACTACCCTGGATGACTGTCTACACAGCAATAGACTATGAAGTGTTTGAGGAAAGGTTTCTTTTTGTGGTTGAAGTGTGTGTGTGTGTGTGTGTGTGTGTGCACGCACAAGCATGCGTGTTTGTGTGTGTGTGTTTGTTTTTAATAAATATTTGTATGATTGTCTTATCTCAGAAATCAACAAAATATCTCAATAAACACACAATATCTTAACTAAAATGTATTCTAAATGTACCTAGTTTCAAAAATGTAGAAACTAAAAATTGGATGATTCTAAGCAAGACAACATAATTCTGAGTTTAAAAAAGTAATAGGGAAAGAGTTGTAGGAAAGTCAGAGTCATCCAGTTTAGTCTTATATGCCCAATGTCATTAGTAATGTCTCCACATATATTCTGAATATTCCTAATATTTTTCTGTGAAGAACAATTTAGACAGTTGTTCAATATGTCTGTCTGCACTAGAAAGTTATCCTTATAATGTTTTAAGAAATTAGTATTATTTTAGAGCCTCCACTGAAGTTGATATTTCTTTGGTAACTTCACTATAAAAAACTAAGAGTAAGCTTATGCTATTTAACAGATTGCAAAACATCCTTAAAAATGGACTTTATTAATAGAAAAGAGATAATTAGCCACTTGGAAGTAATGAAAATAAAATGAAGCCATGAAAGAAGTCAAATTGCCTCTTTAATTATATATTCAATGTTTAAAAACTCATTTCTGTTTACTACTTAAGTTTGTAAGAATGCTATGAATTGAATCATAGCCTTAATCCATATAACATTACAATAATTTACAGAATGATTCAATCATAGACTAAGGGCAAATGATAGCCACTCAATTTTTAGTCACTTCAGAAAGCCATAAACGCAGGTGGTATTGAAATATAAAACACTAGTGCCTATAAAATAATAATAGTTCTTTCTATAATTAAAGTAAACACAATTCAGTCTTAGGAGGTATTTCAGCAGAAATTAATCTGTTGCAATTCAAAACGGTAAACAATAACTCTGAGCTTGAAATTTCTATTTCATTTTTTCCCAGTGCATATTTAGTAATTCCTGGTATCTTAGTCAGTTGGAACTGCCATAACAGAGTATCATACATTGAATGGCTTATAAACAATATAAATCTATTTCTGGTATTTCTCAAAACTGGAAATCCAAGTTCAGGGTATCGGTATGGCAAAGTTTTGGTGAGAGCCCATTTCCAGGTTACAGACTGCAGACTTTCCACATAGTGGAAGAGTTCAAGAGAGCTCTCTGGGGCCCTTTTAGAAGGATACTAATCCCATACTTGAAAGCTGTACTACCATGAATTAATTACATCCAGAAGTTCTCACCTTTTAATGCCATCATCTTAGGGGTGAGTGTTTCAACATGTAAAATTTAGGGGAACACAAACATTCAGTTCATCACACTTGGCAATTTATATTTGGAAAATGCTATGTACCTATTAAGGCACATATATAAACAAATATGTATTGCTTTTCCTTCCTACTATCTCTTTCCAATACCTTTACCCCCACCCCATATAACATTTTGTCTTTGACTTCTAACTTTCCCTGTTTCACTCAATTTTCTTAAAAGATGATGGACAAATGCCATATGGGAGAATTGGTACATTCTCCAAATAAAAGTCAGTGTCAAAAGACAGAAAGGATCAACATTCACTAAAATGCTGCATGCAATAAGGAAGTGTTTCTGTCAGAGATTTTGCAGAACAGATTGTATAATAGTTATAAGGTATGAAAAAGCAATATAAAACTCTTCAGTAATAAAAGGGGTTAAATGTATATATGTAGACAAAGGAGTTACAAAGGTAAAATACATGTACCTCTGTATGATTTTTAAGCACAGTTAGTAAATGTTGGAATTATTTTCTTTAGTGTGCATTTGTGAAAGCAATCTCACTCAACCCCAACACAACCTTGGCTTTTGGCTAGAGTTTTGGGTGGGTAAATTTGCTGGTAGCAGAAAATTCTGACTAAAATAAGCCTAAATAATAAAAAAACATATAAACTCAAATACAAAAGATATCACAGCTGATGGATGTGTAAGCAGGATCTGTTTTCTGGTATGCTGTTCCCACATCTCTATGTTCCTTTTGGTTCTGTACTTCTCTTTATGTTGCTATTTTACCAGATTTCTAGTGAGATGGTCATGGATCAGCTTAACATGTGTTATTATCAGTGACCATATGAGGAAGAGGTATATATATATTTCAACTCCCTTTTACAGAAACATGTAAACCTTTCTCAGAATCCCATAAAAGATCTCTCTTTAGTTCTCATTGATAACAATTATATTATGTGCCCAACTGGTTGGGTCGTGTGCCAATCACTGGCAATAAAATAGTCATGCGAGGATAGGCTTATAATAATTATTAGAGGTCAAATGGATATTAGAATATTAAGCACAGACACACAACAATAGTGTACATTTAGTAATTCTGTGAGCCAATTTTGAAAAATAAACTTTAAAAAGAAAAGAGTCTGCTTTTATTGCTTACCATCAAATATACATCATGGAGACCTATGCCTTTTTTTATTTTTACTAAATGAATGAGAGGATAGATATTGCAAAATAATTTCACGTTTTTTTTAATCTGCAAGCACCCAGTGTAATGCCATGCCACATGGTGGAAAATAAAACACACACAGCTTTCACATTCAGTATTTTTTTTTATTTGTCCTTTTAAATATTTTCCAGAATCAATGATAGTTTAGGGTGAATACACAGCTTTCTTTGTAAAGATCTGGGATAGGAAATAACAAAGGAGTGCATGTAAAATTATGGGCATATTCATTTCACATTCCGGTTAATTTTGTTAAGTAGGAGTGACCTGAAAGCCATGAAAGTTACAGAGGGCATAACAAGATGACCACGGGTAGGCTAGACTCTCTTCTTCAGTGATGTTAGTACACTGTCCAAAGTTTCTTCAAATGCCAGACAATTTTGGATGGTCTCCTTTTTTAAATTACAAATGTCTTTCAGGGAGTTTAAACTTTATTCACACCTTCAAGTACATAGTAGGATCTTTATTTGATGCCACTTGTTCTGTGAGTAGTTGTGCTCATCATTAAACACACTGTCTACTTTTCCGAGACTTGCTGTCCTAGAAACTAGAATATCTAGTTTCCCTGCATCCTGGAAACTAGAGTTTTTTTGAGGTCACTGAAAGCTTTTCAGCTATAATGCTGGCAGTTTACAACACAACCACCTCATGGCCTCTCATGCCTGTTCTGCATATACTTCAGTGCTTCCAGAAGACTGACTCTGTAACACACTATAATCATCTCTTGAACAAGATCCGAGTTATATCCTCCTTCATATTTACCATAATTCTTGTTAAATCCCCCATCTCATAAAAGATGCTCAATAAATAACTATAAAATGTATCTGGGAAGAGATAACTGCTATAAAACATTTCCCAATATTATATCTATTAGTGTAATAACCTGACTTTGGAATCAAACAAAGCAGGAATCATGTATTAAATTCTCACTTGTGATCTATGTGACTGAAAACGATTTCATCATCTCTTCAAACATTTATGTCAGATCCACAAAATTAGCACAATGGTGCCTAACAATGAGTACAGAATACAATTTTCTAAAGGTCAAGTTAGTTAATAAAATGAATTTGAGTGTGCTTGACATATAGGACACATTCAATATGACACAGCTTACATTATTGTGATATAGGTTGATATATTGTGATAAAGGATATATTATGATAAAGAATATATTGTGATAAATGATGCATTATATTGTGATAAATATTATATTGTGATAAAGGATATTATCGAAGTATCAAAATGCTCAATATTCAAACCCAATAATTGATCAGAAACTAGAGAGGTTGGCACAAGATGACAGATCAGAGGTATTGTCAGCATGCCTCTTCTAGTTGTAAAGACAAAATATTGGGTGGAAATTCACACTGGGTATCTTTTTCTAAGAAGCAACGCAGAAACTTAGAAAAACTGAAGAAACTACAGACCCTATGAAAGAAGTGGTGGGCAGCAGCCCACACCATAAGCCAGATGGAAAATTGTGAGTATCCAGAATGTTAAAGATGGAGAGACTGCCTCTGTGACACAACTTTCACAGGGGACCTAGGCAATCCAGGCCATGGGGAAATCCCTTAACTCTACCCAATGTTGGAGCTGATTTAGTCAACAGTGCAGAATATATGAGAAGCAGTAGCATCGAACATGCTTTGCAGGGACTCCCAGATTCAGCAGGAATAGTAGGAAGCCATTCCTGATCCTACTGAGACAGATATGTGGGAGGGCGCCCCTGGAAAAACTCCAACCAGCCTGCACATTGGGGTGGAACCTCAGGAAGTTCATGCTGTTTGCAGTGGGGAGGAGCCTGGCCCCTCCTCTTCCTGCGTGGAACCTGGAATTGAAGCTGTGAGTGGGTAGCACTCTAGGGAAGACTCTGGCCTAGAGGCCCTGTTTTCCTCTTTTCTTCCTTTTCACCGAATAAAACCCTGTCTTCCTCACCCTTCAAATTGTCTGCAAGCCTGAATTTTTATGGCTGTAGGACAAAGAACCATCATCTTTAACTGAACTAAGGAAAAGTCCTGCAACATTTTTGGTGCCCAGCATGGGGCTCAAGAAGTGGTGAAATCGGGACTAAAAACTGTTGTTCCTTGGTGCCAAAAGGAAGAACCAGCACTCAAACAAAGAATTTTCTGAGCAAGGCAAAATTTACTCCTGCAGGAGGGTGTCCTCATAGGTAGGTCACCACAAGAGCACACAAGAACAAAGGAAAGCAGGGGGGTTTTATTATCTCTAATGCAGCTTGTCTTGTCTCCATTGGCTGGAATTGGACCACACAATCTAAGCTAAATCTGGTTGGCTAACTCGAGAAGTGCAGGATTCCAATTACATCTGTGGGAAGGCAGGAAGTTTAGTTTCAGGGGGAGTAGTCATTGTGATGGGAGGGGTAATTCACAGAGTGCGTAGCAGATGTGGAATGTGGGCTCTATAGATAAACACTGTTAAGAAGGTTATTAGGGCAGTGGGAACACAGAGAGTAAGGAAGTCTGCCCTTGCAAGCAAGGAACAAAGGACAAGGAAGCTTAGGCAAGCTAAACCTTTGAAGAAGAATTTCTTACTGTATTCAACAACCCCCCCCCCTTTAATTTTTTATAGTATTTCTTCTTCAAACCTTTTTAGCATAATTTGGCTCTGTTGCTCTACTTTGTCTTCTAGAAGAAAAAGCTAATTGGAATAAGGAGGAGGAGGATCAAGGGAGGTTTTGGTGAGAGCTGTTTCAATAAGCTTTTTTGTTAGTCCTTGGGCACAGAGTATAACACAATATCCTGTAAGAATAAGCAACCTTATTCCAATTGCAAGAGTGATGAGTATTGAGAACATAAATCATTTCCATTTTCCAAACCAATTTCCCATTAAATTTGAGAAGGGGGCGTTTAGTCCAAAATTTTTGGCTAGCTCATTTGATAAGGCAGTAAGACCTTGTAATGCTTTTGTTGTGGTCCCGCCAGGAGCAGTATTATTAGGAATAAAACTACTGCATTGGGTTTCAATGATAACACAAACTCCACCCTCTTTTTACTAGTATTATGTCTAACGCTATTTTATTTTCTCAGGCCATCTGACTGGTGGGTTTTAATTGTTCAGCTATCCCTTTAAGAGCATCTCTAGTATAATTAACAAATCATTGTTGATTGTAAAAAATGTAGTTTATCCAATTCACATTCTTATTTATAGTTAACCACCATAAGAACATGGATTCAAATCCTCCAGTTATCTTATTTCAGGCTTTAAATTCATCTGGTACTCCTTGTGGGACCCCAATGGCATCTATATAAATATGGGAATCAAAGGACCCATGAGGGGCCTCTCTTGTTCTAAAATATATGTTTTCTATCTTTCGTGGTTGTTGAAAAGCTAGAGTAAAAGGGACGGCCAATTGAATTAGAGCACAAGTTCCACTCTAATTGTTTGGCTGAGTGTCCAATAATGATCCACCACAGTACTGCCATACATCCGCTCAAGAGTGACTAAGGGTAAACGGATGGGTAAGCTCTTGGAAGGGCTTAAGATCACTGCATCCCGTTAAGGCTCCAAAGAACACCAAGTTTTCTCCCTGTTGTGAAAGACATGAAGTAAAATTGGTATTGGGAGACAGAAGTTGGATGGCTTTTAGGGGCTGACCCACAGGTTGTTAACTTCTGGGAACAGCAAAGAAAGAGCTTAGCATAATTTGTCACCCCAGGCAGAGGGGTTTTGGAAGAGAGCTACCATGCGTCTCATGCCCAGTTGGTTAGAAGACCATCCACGTGGAAAGGGGGCAGTCTGTGCCTCTGGTCTACCATGCACACAAGCAGCAACACTTGCTTTTGTTTAAAGTGTGGATGGAATATTTAATCCACTCCAGCCAAGCATTTGCATCTTGGTATCCTGACTCTAGAGCTATAGGCTGCTTTAAATCTTTTTCCTCTACAATCGTTACTTTTGTTGCGTCTTTCTGGAGATGGGAGGAGGACGCTGGGCTCACCATATTTGGGGAGAGCATTGAGTTCCACACGTCTTCCAGACTCTGGGTTTGGATTTCTGCATTATTGCTAACCAATGGTTTAGCTAACTTCTGGGAGAAGATTCCTGTGGGATCCCATCCTATAACTCACACTGTTCAATAATAGAGGGTTATTGAGCCATTGTTTGGGGATTATCTATAATCAGCAATAACAGGTTACACTGCAATGGCTTACAATTTGGTAGGGTGGGACCATGAATAAGTTGGAGTTTTTTAGTCCCTGTAACTTATTTGAAAAAGGGGGCCTGGCTGTTCACTCTCCGTACTGAAGGGTCCACCACACATCTGCCCAGTCACCACTGGGACTTTTTAAGCCTCCATACTTACACTTGATTGACTCTTTACTATGGACATAGATACTTATCTATGTGGGATAGCTTCCTTTGAGGTTGCTTGTCTCTACATGGGATGACTGAACAGGTGTCAAACTGAAGGGTTAAAGGATGGGTGGCTCGAGTCACATGGATGACAAGATGACCTTCTGTTGGAAAGAAAAGAGAAAACAAACAAGTGATTATTAAGCTCTTTTTAGAATTAATTTGGTGGGGGTTAGTCCTGGAGTGATAGTCCATGATTCTGGAGGTGGTGGTGCCTTTTTGACTCGGATGTGATGAGTCCATCCTCTTTCCACTGTTCGGACTGCAGTCTCTGTAGTTAGGAGCACCAGGTAGGGTCCTTCCCAAGTTGGTTTGAATTCCACTTCCTTCCACCCTTTGATGAGGATGTAGTCTTCAGGCTGATGCTGATGTGCTGGAAACCAGAGACAGCACCTGTGCTAGGAGACCTTTAGTCTTAAGGGAAGAAAAGGTAGAGGATAGACCAAGTATATAATTTTTGATGAACTGATCTTTTGTTTCATATGTAGAAATATCAGCATTGGAGTGTTAATAGGGCAATCCATAGACCATCCCAGAAAGGGAAAGGCCAATATCTCTCCAAGGAGCAGTTCGGATTCTTAAAAAAGCAATAGGAAGACATTTAGTCCATGGCAATTGAGTTTTTAGAACTTATTTAGTTAAGAGGCTTTTTAGAGTCTGATTCATCCTTTCTACTCTTCCTAAAGAGGATGGATGCCAAGGGATATGGTATTTCCATTTTATGTCTAAGACCTGGGCTAGCTTTTTAATGACATGCCCAGTGAAATGGGTTCCATTATCTGAATCAATGTTTTCTATTAGTCTAAATCTGGGTACAATGTTTTCAATTAATGCCTTAACTACATTCTCAAGTTGCACTTGAGAATGGGATAGCCTCTACCCAGTGGGTAAAATGGTCTATTATTACTAATAAGTATTTTAAAGGACCAATTTGGGGCATTTCAGTATAATCAATCTGAACACTTTGAAATGGCTGTAGCCCTGGATCCCTTCCTCGAAGGGGTGGTTTTCTTAGAATCTGCTTATTAGTCTTTTCACATATTAAGCAACTATCTGTAACTTGTTTGGCTAGGGTGTAAATTCCTATACACCCATAGCCCCTGAGAACTGCATTGCACATGGCTTGAGGTCCCCATTGTGTCCCCTGATGTAACTTAGACAAAATCTCTCACATAAGGGGCTTGGAGAACATTTCTCTTTGGTCTGGTAACAGCCATTTTCCTCCTGAGTCTTCTCTGGCTCCTATCTTTATTAATTTTTCTTTTTCAATGGAAGAGAAAATGGGAATTGCAGTAGGAGAAGGAAGACAAGGAGTTAAGTGAAACATAGGAGTTTTGAAGGAAACAGACGCTTGTTTGGCTATCTGGTCTGCTAGGTTATTTCCCCAACTTTCAAAAGAAAGGTTTTTCTGGTGTCCAGGGAAATAGACAATAGCTATTTCTTCTTCTGGCAACTGAAGATTATCTAGTACTTGGATAATTAACTCCTTATGAACAAGGTCCTGACATTTACTATTAATGAGACTTTGTTCAGTCCAAATTTTCCCAAATGTATGAGCCACTCCAAAGGCATACTTAGAATCAGTATAGATGATTCCTACTTGTTTCTGTAAGTATTTTAAGGCTTGGCTGAGTGCAAACAGCTTGCAAGTTTGGGCAGAACAATTATTAGGCAATTTTCCTAACTCTCTTTCTTCAAGAGTTTCTCTATCGATTACTCAATATCCATTGTGTCTTTTTTCCCTCAATCACCTGGGAGGAACTATCTATAAATAAGTGTCATCCTGTTTTGAAAGCAGTCTCTCTCAGATCTGGCCTGACTTTTGTTTGGTAGTCAATTAAATCTAGACATAGGTGTTGTCTTCTCAGATTTGGATTTCCCATCAAGAAACCTGCTGGGTTGAGTGAATTACCAGTAGTTGAGGTTAAATTATCTTTTTGTAGTAGAATCATATTTTAAGATTCTGTTGTCAGTGTGGCAGCTGCACTGGATGGTTAAAGTCAGAGAAGCAGCAGGATTCACAGTAGTCTGGTCCTCAGCAACTGCTACGCCTAGGGGAAGGAAGAGTGCACCACATTAGGGAAGAAACCTTTGGGACAAAAGAAATCAGACTGCAGGCCTTGAGTCCCAGACTTTTCCATCTGTGGAAAGTTTGTTTCAGTAGAGGAACACGTACACTGGGCTCAGTGGGGGAAGTCTCTATCCCCACAGTCAGGCAGCCCTGGTACACATGAAGAGTAATTGAGAGTGATTATTTTTCCTCCTCTCTCACTACTGCAAACACAGCTGGGGCTTCCCCCACAGGAGCTCATTATGACTGCACCTGTAGACAATCTTTATACAACACTTCAGGGTAACTGCACTCCCACAGGAGGAGTGCCCTCCAGCTTCAGGTTTGCATAACAGGTAAAGTCACAATCCCTCTCTCCATGGAACATCAGTTTTCCTGCAGATGAAAAGAGGTATTTTCTGATCTAAATAGCCAGAACACCAGGTCAAGAGTGTGACCACAAGGCAGATTCCTTTCCTGCTGGCCTGGCAGGAGAGCTGTGGGGACATCCTCCCTTTCCCCTGAAAAGATCTCAGTGCCTTTCACTGAAAGCATCCCCAGCCACCTCTGAAAAGGCTGGTACCTCTGTCCACTATTGAGAGTATTGCATTTACCCACCTGCTTTAGACAGAGCTCTTTTTGCCTATAAACATCTTCTACTGGCCTAAAACCTTAAATGTTCAACTCAGTTAATACAATATTGAGGGAAAATAATGTGAAAAAGTGCTCACAACTGGGGAATGAGATAAGCTTAATTAGATCTTGTTATTCCAGCCCCTCAGGCGATAGTGGACATGCTCAAATACCTAGTACATTGCTATTACAACCAACATATAAGAAATTCATTACACAAAGATTCTCCATAACCAAGGAACTCACTCAAACTTTTTTTTGTTGTTGAAAGCACTCAGACCTGAAGCTAAGTGACAATAAACTATAAACATTAAAGTCACTCAAGGGAAAAAAATAAATTTAAAAGGTGAAATCAAAAATGAATTCAAAAATAATGGGAAGAAATTGCCTATGCAAATTAGAGAGTTCAAAAAATAATTCTGGCAATTTGACAAAACAGAATTATATAATAACACCCCCAAAAGATGACACTAACTCTCATGCAATATATCCAAACCAAAATAAAATCCTTGAAATAACAGATAAATATTTCAAAAGGTTAATTATTATGTTATTCAAGGAGATACAAGAGAAAGGTGAAAACTAACATAAAGAAATTTTAAAAACAAGACGTAAATGAAAAATTTTGTAAAGAGATACTTTAAATAAAAGCCAATCAGAATTTTCATCTGGAAATGAAAGACACATTTAGAGAACTACAAAATGCAGTGGAAAGCTGTAACAATAGATGAGACCAATTAGAACAGAATTTCAGAGGCTTTTGAACTAACCCAATAAGGCACAAATAAAAACGGCAAGGCTTTTGAATTAACCAAATCAAATAAAAATAAAGAAAAAAGTATTAGAAGAAATAAACAAAATCTCTAAGAAATACAAGCTGATGTAAAATTGCCGAACCTGAGAATCACAGGTATTTATGAGGGAGAAGAGAAAGCACAAAGTTTGGAAAATCTATTTTAGGGAATAATAGAAGAAAACTTCCCTGGTGTTGGTAGAGTTTTGACATCTGAATATAGAAATCTTAAAGAATTCCTGGAAGATTCATTGTGAAAAGGACATCAGGCTACCAAAAGTCAAGTGAGAGAAAGAATTCTAAGAACATTGAGACAAAAGCATCAGGTAACCTAGAAAGGAAAACCTGTCAGAGTACAGCAAAGTTCTCAGCAGAAACCTTACCAGCCAGAAAGGATTGAGTCCTATTTTAAGTCCCCTTAAACAAAATAACTGTCAACTAAATATTTTGTATCCAGAAAAATTAAAGTAAATAAGTTTTATAAATAAAGTTTTATAAATAAGGAAATATCATCTTTCTCAGACAAGCAAATGCTGAGAAAATTTGTCAGTACTACACCAGCCCTACCAGAAGTGCTAAAAGGAGTTCTAACTCTTGAAACAAAAGGCTGATATGTACCAGAATGGAAACCCCTGAAAGCATAAAATTGACAGGGATTATAAACAATAATACATTGAAGAAAACAAAGTAAGTCAGTAACAACACAATGACTGAAACAGTACCTCATATCTCAATATTAGCCTTCAATGTAAGTGGCCTAAATAATCTACTTAAAAGATACAGATTGAAGAAGGCCAACTAGATGGAGCCAGGTGGAGCAGCTGCCACAAAGGGGCCAAGGTGTCTGGTACACTCCTAACAGATCTTCAGAGGTAGGACACTGAGTGGTTGGAGGGAAGACTGAGAAGTTGGGCTGAAGGCGAAGGAAAATGGGAACACTGCAAGGGTTACCGTGCACCAGGACTTGTTTCTGGCCCCCAGTGACTCTGGAGGAATGGGTGAGTTGAACTGGCAAGGAGTAATCCACTCTTGCCATGGGCCTCTGGGGTCCCAGAGGGAAGAGACCCATCAACCACCATGAACACTTGAGTTGGCAGAGACAGCTGCTTAGAGTAATGGTAGAGACAGTATGCCAGATAATGTGGAGTCTAGAGGTTTTGGTATGGGAGCATCCATAGCAGAGCATGGCCAGGGATGCCCATCACTCTAGGCTCAATTTGCCCCCATAGGGAACTCTAGCACCAGGAAACTGTTGGACCTGAACTCTACAGGGCAGTGTTTCCCATCAGATTATTCTGGTTCGATCTGAGCACGTCTTGGTCTGCTGGCTTCTCCCAGGGCACCAGCCTGACCACAATTGCTTGCAGAGCAGCCTCAGGTTCCTGGGCACCTGCATCATAGCTCCGAGGCTGACAGACTGTGCCTGACTGGCAAAGTGCTCCATTGGGGTGGCCTCTACAGCTACGCACTAGCCTACCTGTTCACTCCCCACACTGCAGCTTCCCTTGAGCCCATGCCAACCCCCTACATCACTTTGCCAGCATGTGTGTATGAGCAGGTTTTGCCTTCCTTGCCTTGCCAGAACACATGTATGTGCACCATGCCCTGCCACTGCTGCAGTAGAAATGCACCCTGCCCCTCTTCCCCAGTTGGACTGCCATTGCAGTCAGAGCCTTCACAGGAACAGAGCCAGCAGCCCCACCCACACCAGTGCTCAGTGTTTGGGCCAACACTGCCATGGGAGTGAAACTAGGCATAGAGAACAGTGGACCCTCCCAATACTGAGCAACCACCCTGCCTAGGGCGCACAGAGAGCACACACAGACCTGCACCTGCCAGTACCCTGCTCCTGTGCTAACATCACCACAGCATGACTGTATACAGTCACTATTAGGGCCCTCTGATTCCTGAGCCATGCTGAATGTCCACACAGAGGCAAGAACCCCAGCACCCACTAGCACCCTACCACACCCAACAAGCATGCACCTCACATGTTGCCACTGCTGCTGCTGCTGCTGGCATGTGTTGAATGAGGAGGGAATCCACAGCCACTGCAGAATAAAACGCTTTGGCTGACACCCCATCATCACAGTGTAGTAACCAGCAGTCTGGAGATACCTCAGCACCCCCAGCATAGTGGATTCCTAACATTGAGGAGCCAGAGAATGAAGGAGCAGCCCAATACAAGTTCCCCAGTTAGAGCACACAGTCCAGGCATTGGAAGCTAAGCATTGCCCCACTAAAATCTTCCATAAACAAAGCAAGTCATGTGAACCCATCTTAAACCACAATCAAATCATCAAAGTTGTTAGATAGGATAAAAGAAAAAAAAATCCACCCAAAGGTCAGTGACATCAAAGACTGAAGAAGCATAAGCCCATTAAAGTAAGAAATAATCAGCATAGGAACTTTGACAGCTCGAAAACTCAGAGTGCCTTCCTCCCTCCAAACAACCACACTACCACTCCTGCCAATGTTCTGAACTGGGCTGAGATGACTGAAATGACAGATATAGAATTTAGAATATGGACACAAATGAAGAACATTGAGATGCAGTACATTGGAACCCTATCCAAGGAAGCTAAGAATCACAGTAAAATTATATAGGAGCTGACAGACAAAATAGCCAGTATAAAGAAGAATATAACTAACTTGGTAGAGCTGAAAAACACACTACAAGAATTTCATAATGGAATCACGAGTGCTAAAAGCAGATTATCAAGCTGAGGAAAGAACCTCAGAGTTTTAAGACTGGCTTTTTGAAATAAGACAGCCAGACAAAGACAGAGAAAAAAGAATGAAAATGGAATAAACAAAACCTCTGAGAAATATGGGATTATGTAAAGACACCAAATCTATGACTCACTGGTGTCCCTGAAAGAGATGGGAAGAATGGAAGCAACTTGGAAACATATTTCAGGAACTTTCCCATCCATGGGAACTTTGCAAACCTAGCCAGAGAGGTCAACATTCGAATTCAGGAAATGCAGAGAACTCCAATAAGATACTTCATAAGAAGATCATCCCCAAAACATAATCATCAGATCCTCCAAGGTTGAGATGAAAGAAAAAACATTAAATGCAGACAGAATGGTCAGGTCACCTACAAAGGGAAGCCCACCAGACTAACAATGGACGGCTCAGAAACTCCATAAGCCAGAAGAGACTGGGGGCCAATATTCAACATTCTTTAATAAAAGGAAATTACAACCCAGAATTTCATATCTGACAAACTAAGCTTCATAAATGAAAGAGAAATAAAATCCTTTTCAGACAAGCACATGCTGAGGAAACTGGTTACTGTCAGACCTTCCTTATAAGAGCTCCTAAAGGAAGCACTAAATATGGAAAGTATAGATCATTACAAGCCACTGCAAGAATACACTTAAGTACACAGACCAGTGACACTATAAAGCAACCATGCAAACAAGTCTGCATGATAATCAGCTAATATCATAATGACAGGATCAAATCCACATATATTGATACTAACCTTGAATGTAAACGGGTGAAATGCCCAAATTAAAAGACACAGAGTGGCAAGCTGAATAAGCAACTACAACCCATTGGTATGCTGTCTTCAAAAGACCCATCTTGTATACAATAACATCTATAAGCTCAATATAGATGGAGAAAGATCTACCAAGAAAATAAAAAATAAAAAAACAGAAAAAAAGCAGAGGTTGCAATCCTAATTTCAAGGGAAAAAAAAAAAAGACTTTAAACCAACAAAGGTCAAAAAGACAAAGGAGGTTAATAATGGTAAAGAGTTCAACTCAACTAGAAGACCTAACTATCCTAAATATTTATGCATTCAAAACAGGAGCATCCAATTCATAAAACAAGTTCAAGAGACTTTCAAAAAGACTTGGACTCCCACACAAAAATACTGGAAGATGTCAACATCCCACTGACAATATTAGACAGAATATTGAGGCAGAAAATTAATAGTGATTATCAGGACTTGAAATTGGCACTTCATCAAATGAACCTGATAGACCTTTACAGAACTCTCCACCCCCAATACAAGAGAATATATATTCTTCTCATTGCCACATGGCACATATTCTGCAAACACACACATAATTGGACACAAAACACTCCTCAGCAAATGCAAAAGAACTGAAATCATAACAACCACTCTCTCTGACCAAAGCACAATTAAATTAGAAATCAGGACCAACAAATTTGCTCAAAGCCGCACAATTACATGAAAATTGAATAACCTGATCATGACTGACTTTTGGGTGGATAATAAAATTAAGGCAGAAATCAAAAAGTTATTTGAAACTAATAACAACAAAGATACAACATACCAAAAATTCTAGGAGACAGTACAAGCAGTGTTAAGAAGGAAATTTGTAGCACTAAATGCCTACATCAAAAAGTTAGAAGGATTTCAATCTAACAACCTAACATCACAACTAAAAGAGCTAAAGAACGTCACAACTAAAAGAACTAAATAATCAAGAGCAAACCAAACCCAGCAGAAAACAAGAAATAACCCAAATCAGGGTTGAAATGGAAGAGATTGAGACACAAAAATTATTCAAAAGATTACTGAATCCAAGAGTTTTTTTTTTTTAAAAAAAAAACCTTAATAAAATGGATACTGCTAACTAGGCTAATAAAGAACTAGAGAGAGAAAGTCCAAGTAAACACAGTTAGAAATGACAAAGCGGATATTACCACTGA
Source organism: Cacajao melanocephalus (assembly GCA_963573385.1). Classification (NCBI taxonomy): domain Eukaryota; kingdom Metazoa; phylum Chordata; class Mammalia; order Primates; family Pitheciidae; genus Cacajao; species Cacajao melanocephalus. The sequence goes on along the minus strand of CAUYLG010050015.1, from coordinate 25,358 downwards.
CTCTGCAAAAATACAAATAACTGTCAGAGAATATTGTGAATACTTCCATGCACACAAACTAAAAATATCTAGTAGAAATGGATAAATTCCTGGACACATTCATCCTCCTACAGCTAAACCAGGAAGAAATGGAATCTCTGAACAGACCAATAATGAACTCCAAAATTGAATCAGAAGTAAATAGCCTACCAACCAAAAGAAGTCCAGGACAAGATTAATTCACTGCCAAATTCTATCAGATATATAAAGAAGAGCTGGTACCTTTCCTACTGAAACTGTCACAAAAATTAAGAAGGAAGGACTTCTCCCCAATTCATTCTATGAGGCCAGCACCATTCTGATAACAAAAGCTGGCACAGACAGAACTAAAATAAGACAACTTCAGGCCAATGTCCTCAGTGAACATAGTTAAAATGTAAAATGATCCTCAAAAAAATGCTAGCAAGCCAATTCCAGCAGCACATCAAAAAGTTTATCCATCATGATCAAGTACGCTTTATCCCTAGGATGCAATCCCATTACTGTGTATATACTCAAAGGAATACTCAAGGTTGGTTCAACATGTGCAAATCTATAGATGTGATTCATCACATACACAGAAGTAAAGACAAAAAACTCATGATTATCTCAATAGATGCAGAAAAGCCTTTGATAGAATGCAATACCCCCTCATGTTAAAAATTCTCGGTAAACTAGTTATTTGAGGAACATTCATTCCCTGAAATAGTAAAAACCATCTATTACAAACCCACAGCCAACATCATACTAAATAAGTAAAAGCTGGACATAATTCCTTTGAAAATTGGCACAAGACAGAGATGCCCTCTCTCACCACTCTTATTCAGCATAGTATTGGAAATCCTAGCCAGAGCAATGAAGTAAAAGTAATGAATTTTTTTAAAAATCTAAAGAAAAAGAGAGGAAGTTAAACTATTCCTGTTTTCAGATGACATTATCCTGTGTCTAGAAAACCTGATAGTCTCAGCCCAAAAGCTCCTTAAGCTAATAAACAACTTAAGCAAAATCTCAGGATACAAAGTCAATGTACAAACATCACTAGCATTCCTATATACCAACAACTGTCAAGCTGAGAGCCAAATTAGAAATGCAATCCCATTCACAATTGCCACAAAAGGAATAAAATCCTAGGAACACAGCTAACGAGGGAAGTAAAAGATCTTTACAAGGAGAACTATAAAACACTGCTCAAACAAATTAGAGATGACACAAACAAGGGGAAAAACATTCCATAATCATGAATAGGAAGAATCGATATCATTAAGGCAGTCATACTGTCCAAAGCAATTTATAGATTCAATGCTATTCCTATCAAATTACCAATGACATTCTTCTAAAACTAGAAAAAAAACTATTTTAAAATTCACATGGAACCAAAAAAGAGCTCAGATAGCCAAGAAAATCCTAAGCAAAAAGAATAATCTGGAGGCATCATGCTACCCAATGTTATACTACAGGGCTACAGTAACCAAAACAGCATAGTACTGGTACAAAAACAGATACATGGCTATTATTAAAAAGTAAAAAAAGAAATAAAGATGCTGGCAAGGTTGCAAAAAAAAAAAAAAAGGAATGTTTATACACTGTTGGTAAGAATATAAATTAGTTCAATCACTGTGGAGGACAGTGTAATAATTCTTCAATGTCCTAAAAACAGAAATATCATTTGACTCAGCAATGCCATTACTGAGTATACACTCAAAGGAATGTAAATCATTCTATCGTAAAGACACATTCATGCATATGTTCATTGCAGCACTATTTACAATAGCAAAGACATGGAATCAACCTAAATTCCCATCAATGGTGACTGAATAAAGAAGATGTGGTACATACACACCATGGAATACTATGCAGCCATAAAAAAGAATGAGATAATGTCCTTTGCAAGAATATGGATGGAGCTGGAGGTCATTATTGTTAGCAAACCAACACAGGAATAGAAAACCAAATAACACTTGGTATGACTTATAAGTGGGAGCAAAATAATAAGAATACATGGACACATAGAGGGGAACAACAAAGACTAGGACTTATTGAAGGGTGGAGGGTAGGAGGAGGGAGAAAATCAGGAAAAATAATTAATAGGTACTAGGCTTAATACCTAGGTGACAAAATATACAACAAACCTCCAGGATACAAGTTTTCCTATATAACAAACTGCACATGTACACCTGAACTTAAAAGTTAAAAAAATAAATAATAAATAAAATACACAGATTGGCATAATGGATTTTAAAAAATCACAAACCTGAAGATATCTGCTGCCTTCAGCATATACACGTAATATGTAAGGATTCTTATAGAGTCAAGGTAAAGGGGTGGAAAAAGATTTTTCACTCAAATTAAAACCTAAAGCAAGCAGGAATAGCTCTTCATATAGTAGATAAAACAGACTTTAAAGCAGCAACAGTCAAAAATTAAAAAGACAATAAAAGTCATTATATGATAATAAAAGGATCAACAAGAAGTTGTAAAAATCCTAAATATATACAAACCTAACTCCAGAGCTTCAGAATTATAAAACAATTTCTACTGAACCTAAGAAAAGAGACAGCAACACAGTAATAGTGAGGGATTTCAACACCGATAGCACTAGACTGACCATTTAGGCAGAAAGTCTAAAAAGAAACACTGGACTTAAACTGCACTCTACAAAAAAATGGACCTAACAGATATTTATAGAACATTCTAACCAAGAACTATCGTATATGCAATCTTCTCATCTGCATATGGAACATAATCTGAGATTGACCACATAAGCCATAAAACAACCCTTGATAAATTTTTAAAAATGAAAATTATCACAATTATCTTCACATATCACAACAAAATAAAATTAGCAATCCCGAAAGGAATCCTCAAAACTATACAAATACATGGAAATTAAATCATCTGCTCCTGGAGAATTTTGGGTTAATAATGAGGTCAAGATGAAAATTATGAAGAATAAAATCAAAATGAATGGTGATAGAGACACAAGTTATAAAAATCTCTGAGATACAGCAAACGCAGTACTAAGAAGAAAATTGAGAACATGAAACACCTGCAACAAAAACTCTGAAAGTTACAAATTGACAGCAGGGAAGTAGAGATAGAAAATAAAGCAACCCCCAAGCTAGTAGAATATAATAACAAAGAGCAGAAGACAAATAAAATTGAAAGCAAAACACAATACACAAGATCAATGAAACAAAAAGCTGGTTCCTTGAAAAGATAAACAGAATTCATAGATACTTAATCTTTAGAGAATACTCAAATAAACTAAATTAGAAGTGAAAGTGGAGACATTTACAGCTAACACCATAAAAATAAAAAAGATAATTTGAGACTGCCGTGAACATCTCTATACACAAAAACTGGAAAATCTAATGGAAATGGATAAATTCCTGGAAACATACAAGACCCCAGTTTGAATTAGCAAGAAATAGAAATCCTGAACAGTTCAATAACATTCAGTGAGATTACATCAGTAATAAAATTACTACCAACAACAACAAAATGCCCAGATTAAGACAAAGTCAGAAAATTCTACTATATATTCAAAGAAGAGTTGGTACCAATTCTACTGAAACTATTCTAAAAGACTGAGGAATATGAAATCCTACCTAATTCACTCTATAAAGCCAGTATGACCCTGATATCAAAGCCTAAAAAGACATAACAAGAAAGTAAATTATAGTCCAATATCCCTGATGAATATAGATGCAAAAATTATCAAGAAAATACCAGCAAAACAAATTCAAGAGCACATAGAACAAAATAATTCACCATAGTCAGGTGAGTTTCATTCCAGGGTTACAGAGATGGTTTAAGACATGCAGACCAATAAATATAATTCATCACATAAACAGGATTAAAAACAAAAACCTTACTATCATCTCAATAGATACCAAAAAGCATTTGATACAATCCAGCATCCCTTCATGACAAAAACCCTAAAAAAATGAGGCATAGGAGGAACATATCTCAAAATAATAAAAACCATATATGATAAACTTAAAGCCACTGTCATACTGAATGGGGAAATGTGAAAGCATTCCACATAAACCTGAAACAAGGCAAAGATGTCCAACTTCACCACTTCCATTTAGCATATTACTGAATGTCCTAGCCAGACAAAGCTGGGAAGAGTAAGAAATAAAAGGCATCCAAATTGGAAAAGAGGAAGTCAAATTATTTCTGTTTGCCAATGATATAATCTTATATTTAGAAAATTCCAAAAATGACTCTAAAACACTCTTAGATCTGGTAAATAAATTTAGTTAAGTATTAGGTTACAAAATCAATGTACACAAATCGATAGCACTAACAATGATCAAGCTGATAAATCAAGAACTTAATTTCTTTTACAATAGCTATAAAAAATAAAGTACCTAGAAATATAATTAACTGAGGAGATGGACAATCTTTACAAGGAGAATTATAAAAGAACCCACAGATGACACAAACAAATGAAAATTCATCCACTGGGAAAATCAAGATCATGAAAATGACTGTACTGCTCAAAGCAATCTATCGATTCAATGCAATTCCTATCAAAATACCAACATCATTCCTCACAGAAACAGAAAAGACAATTCTAATATTCATATAGAACCAAAAAGAGCCCCAATACCCAAAGCAATTCTAAGCAAAAACAAATCTGGAGGTATCACATTACCCAACTTCAAATTACACTACAAGGCTATAGTAACCAAACCAGCATGGTACCTGTTATAAAGGCAGCTATATAGATCAATAGAACGTAATGGAGAATGCAGATATGAAGCCAAATGCAACCAACTGATCTTTGACAATGCATACAAAAACATACATTAGAGAAAGGATACTCAATTCAATAAAACATGCTGGAAAAATTAGCCACAGAAATTGTATGAACCCATAAAAATTCTGTAAGAAAACCTAGGATACACTCTTGTGCACATTGGCCTACACAAAGAGTTTATGACTAAGACCCCAAAAGCAAATGCAGTGAAAACATAAATAAATGAGACCTAAACTGAAAAGTTTCAGCACAGCAAAACAAATACTTATCAGAGTTTACAGACAGCCTATGTAATGGCAGAATATATTTACAAATTATGCTTCTGATCATAGGCTAATATCCAGAATCTGCAATGATCTCAAATTAATCACTGGGGGGAAAAATACCATTAAAAAGCAGGGAAAGGAAATGAATAGACATTTCTCAAAATGAGATATACAAATGGCCAAAAAACATGAAAAAAATCATCATCACTAATCATCAAGGGAATGAAAATTAAAACAACAATGAGACACCACCTTACCCCCACCAGAATAACCATTACTAGTAAGTCAAAAAACAATAGATCTTGGTGTGGACAAGGTGAAAAGGAACACTTAAACACTGGTAGTGGGAATATAAATTAGCACAACTTCTATGGAAAACAGTATGGAAATTTCTCAAAGAACTAAAAATATATCTACCATTTACTCCAGCAATCCCACTACTGAATATATACCCAAAGTGATAGCTACAGGAGGCAGACAAATCCCTAGGCAGATAGGTCTGCGTCCCTGGTGAAACTCAGCCTTCAACCCTAGACAGTTCAAAGCCTGAAAACCAAGCTACAAGTCAAATCCAAGGACTGGATTGAGAACCTCTCTTGCCATTTGGTGCACATTCCTCTAATCAATCCTCCCCCTTCACTTGTTTTACTTATATCTACCATTCCATAATTTGTTTTTACACTGTCATGCCCCCCTTTGAGTAATGCCTTTTAGCCTTTTTTTGCACACTCACAAACCAATCAGCAGACACTTTCCACCATGAGCCCATAAAAGCTTCAGACCCAGCCACACAGAGAGACAGACCACCTGACTTCAGGTGGAGGACCACTCTCACATCCCCTCTCTTCTGAGAGCCATTTTGTTGCTCAATAAAATTATTCTCCACCCTCTTCATCCTTCCATAGTCAGTGTAAGTTCATTCTTCTTGGATGTGGGACAAGAACTTGTGACCCACCAAACTTAGATACAAGCAAGGTTGTAACACTTTGGTCCTTTGCCAGCAGAAGGCAGCCACCCCACACAATGGGAAAAAACAGTGAGAAGCGTGGTAAGGTTGAGCCAGGCATTTAGAGCTGCTGGCCAGAGCAGAGTGACAGAACTGACTGAGCAGTTCACACACTGCCATATTGGGCTGTAGATGTCAGGGATAAAAGAGCCAATTAGCATGCTGTAACACCTTCTCTGGGGCTTCAGGGTTGCAGTCAACTCGGCCTGGGTGTCACCATCTTCCACTCATCTGGATGTCAGAGTCCACCATGGAAGACACTTGTGACATACCTGGTCCAGCCACAAGCCCTGCACAGAGCCTGCTCTTGTGCTGGCACTTGGAACAGCTGGCTGGACCCTGCACTCGCTTGCTCACACAACCACTCCTGCCAGGGGCTGAGTATGCAGTCATGGCAGTCACCAGATCTGTGCTGGAGTGCAAGTCAGGTGTGCCCCAGTAGGCCGAGTAGACAGGGTGTCGTCTCCTGCCATGAGCCTGGGCCCAAGCAAGGCTGGCAAAGTGGTCAAGAAAAATCTGATGTCAAAAGGAAAAGAAACCACTGTATCAAAAAGACACCCGCATGTGCATCTCAGCACAATTCACAATTACAAATATATGAAATCAACCTAAGTGTCTATCAAAAGATGAGTGAATAAAAAAATATGGTGTACACAAACACACACACACACACACACACACACACACACACACACACACACACCATAGAATGCTACTGAGCCCTAAAAATCAGTAAAATAATTTCTTTGCACAACTTGGATGGAGCCGGAGGCTATTATTGTAAGTGAAGTAACTCACAAATCGAAAACCAAATAATGCATGTTCTCACTTATAAGTGAGACCTAAGCTATGAGTATTCAAAAGGACACAAAGTGGTGTAATAGACATGACTCAGAAGAGGGGAGGGTAGAAGAGGGATGAGGAGTGAAAAACTACCTATTGGGTACAATGTACACTGCTCAGTTGATAGGTGCACTAAAATCCAAGATTTCACACTATACAGTTCATCCATGTAACCGAAAACCACTTATACCCTTAAAGCTATTAAAATTTCAAAAATATTTTGAAATAAACTGGAGCAGCTATAGGAGACAACAAAAAAATAGTCCAGGAAATTTCCTGAAAGGTGTGATATATAAATGTGTAGGTCCTTAAAGATAATATGAAAGTGCCTGCTTTTTCCTCTGCTAACCTCACTCACTCTGTATTCTGTCTTCCATGTATCCTGGAGATGGCTTCGGGGTCAAAAGTTAAGTGAAATATGGGCCCCAGATTCTCAAGGTAAATTTCAAAAAAAGAAAAAAAAAGGCAATGGAAATGGAAGGGTTTCTCCTAGTGAATATCTTTCTTTTCAAGTGTATTCATTAACTCTCGTTTTAGAAACAACTCCCTCCTACTGATTCATATAGCCATAGCTACTCTCCTCTCTCGCTCCTTTAGTCATTCTTTTAGGCTGAGTGAGGACATATAAGAGAATTCATTATTCTCCTTAATCTATGGACCAACTCCAGCCTTTCATGTTACACGAATCTGCCTTCTAGAAAATCACCCAAGAACTCTGTCATGTGCAGCAGGTTTTCCAGTTCTCATTATTTTATTCCTATCTACAATTTGATAATGTTGCTCAAGTCCAGCTGCTTTTGCTTTTCTCTCTTCTCTCCCTGATTATATTTCATCCTTTTGCCTTCCTATCTATGGACCTTCCCTCAGATGTAGTCCAGAACTTTTGCTATTTAATCCTTTTCTTTCACTTGTAAGAAAGCTTATTCTTGCACAAGGCTCTGGTGTTACAGATGACTCTTGCAAGGTTAAATGCACTATTATCTATTCAGAATTGCAGAACAGAATCTTTTCTTATACTCCAAATAGACACCACAATTTTGAGTTAAGAGTGTTATCATAGTTTCAAGTTTTCTATTCCTAATGTAGGTAATGTTTTTTCTTTTTTCACTGATCAGAATGATTCAGGTATGTGACTGTTATTTGAAACATTTCTCTTAATATTGCTTTTTTTATTTTTACAGATTCATGCAATCTTTTCTATATTGTTCCAATTTTAGTATATGTGCTGCTGAAGCAAATATTGTTCTTTCTTTCCAATCTCTATGTCACTATTCCTTTCATCTTTTGCGTGGGTTACTGCAATAACCTCTTTACTAGTCTTGTCTTCACTGTTTCCTTATTCTATTCCCACAACAAATGACCATTTGATCAATCTTTTAAAAACATTGATTTTATTAAAGAATACCTCTGTATATAAGCATGTCCTCAGGATAAAATTTGTATTCAGTAAGTGTGGCTTTGAAAGTCCTTCCTTACCTAAGCTCTCCCCACCTATCCTCCCTCTTTCTACCAACTTTATCTAATTACTGTTGCATAAAAACATCCTATAATCATTTTATCCTCATTTTGGTTTTAATATATTTTTTCAGTTCTAGGGACTCATTATTTGATAACTGTTTCTTATACTACTATATCACTGCCTGCCATCCAATAATTTTATAATTTTCCATAATTAAGAAATAAACTATGATGGAGCCATAAAATTAACTTTTACGCATTCTCTAGTAACATAGAAAAATGCTCATAGCATTGGTAATTCTTTAAATTATAAAGTACATATTGTATATGTTCATAGATACATATGTTTAGCATATGATATGTATTTATATACCTAAATATTTATAGAGCTTTCCTTTTAATATTGGTTTATGAGTAACTAATTTCATTCTTTATGCTTTTCTGCAATTTCAGAATATTCTGTAGAAAACACTAGTTTGTCATATAATTATAATATAAATAGATTAGGACTAGAAAAACACTGGACATGTTCTTTTTAGATATATTTACATATTTTTGTCATGGAACTTTTTTTAAAAAAGTTCATGATTTCATCTTTATCGTTTCTTGTATTTATTTTATCTTTCTACAAGTACTGTTATTATAACAGGTTCTAACTTTGGTTTTCACCTAGAAGGTTGGTGCTGGTGTTACAATCAATCCCTGGCTTCGAGGTAGGTATTATGTGGAAAATCATAAAAGTTTTTCTGACCTTTGCTGTAAACACTCCAGGCTATTGTGTCAACATTCTTGAGGAAGCACTGCTTAAAATTTTTCTGCAAGGCTGGGAGTGGTGGCTCATGCCTGTAATCCCAGCTCTTTGAGAGGCCGAAGTGGGCAGATCACAAGGTCAAGAGTTCGAGGCCAGCCTGGCCAGCATGGCAAAACCCCATCTCCACTAAAAATACAAAAAATAGCCTGGTATGCTGGTGGGTGCCTATAATCCTAGCTACTTGGTAGGCTGAGGCAGGAGAATTGTTTGAACCCAGGAGGTGGAGGTTGCAGGGAAGTGGAGGTTGCAGTGAGCCAAGATCACACCATTGTGCTCCAGCCTAGGTGACAGACAAGACTCCATCTCAAGAAAAAAAAAATTCTGCAAATGGTTTCTGTGTCTCTTATTACTAACCTTAGAATTGATAATCAAATGTCTACTTACAAAAAGAATAAATCAAAATCTGATTTTTTCCTTCAGTGGTAACTTTGATACTTACAAGGGATAATCCTGTTGTTATACTTTCATTGGATCTTTAAATATCTACATTCTGTTTAATACAAAGAACAACTGGAAAGGAAGTAGGCCTGGAGTACTGTATAATTTACTTATACAAATAAATTATTATTATCCACACTGACTCACTGTATGTGACTTAGATCAAAAGGAGACAGACATTATGCAGCCATTTTTCTGTGTTACTAAATAATGCATTTATCTGAATAAAAGACAATTTAATGGCCCATCATGATTTATTTCTTAAGCTTGAGAAACTATAATTTCAAGATCTGCTTATTTTACTTGTTAATTATAATGAAGGTAGTTTTGGGTTTTTTTAATACTCTTTGCCTAGGAACTTTGGACCTAGAATTCAAACTTGTATCATGCACTGGCACTAGGATTTGTTTTGTCAGAGGAAACAAAATTTCCATTTCAAAGTATTCCAATGAACTAAAAGACAATTGTTAAATACATATTATATAGCCAGCTTAGGATACATTCCTTTACTTATTCTAACAGGAGCATTTCTCATGCTATTTAGTTTCTTTGACGATATCATTGAGCCTATTTATAATCCTATAATAATATAGAACTGTGCCAGTCTCATTTTGAGTAACGCTATTTTCCAAGGTCCATTTTTGATGACTGTAAAATCTGTATTTCTATTCCCTCTTTCTCTTTCATGCTGAAAGCCATATTTCAAAGTATTTGGATGCCCTAAAGCCACCTCAGACTTAATATAAACTAAACTGAACTCTTTACCTTCCCTAGAAAGTTTATGACTTTTCCTGTTTCCTAACTCTGTGAATAATGTCAGGACCATCTAAATCCCCAAATTTGAAGCTTCAAATTCATCCTCAAATGTGCTCTCTCTTCTCTCTCCAAGGCAATTAATCAAGTTCTATTAATTTTATATCATCGATGTCTTTCAAATCCGCTTATTTTCTCTAACCAATGTTATTGTTTTATTCCATGTTTTATAAACTTTCAACTAGTATATGGCAATAGCATCCTAAGTGGTTCCTTTAACACCCATGCAACTTTTGTCCAGTCACTAAAATTCCATTCAGTAAAAAATAACAAGAAAGTAAATTTAAAAGTCAATCTCTTATTTAATGTCTTTCGTCATCCTCCAATAATTAAAAGTCAAATTCTTAAACATGACATTCAAGCTCTACACAACCTAATTCTTAAAAACATATTTCTCATCTTTTATCTTACTCTTACTTTGCAAGTCAAAGCTCTCTCAACAACCGTACCTAAACCCCCAGCCAAAACCCAGCACCAGCAGCAAGATACATAAATGAGTCATCTTGACTGGCCCAGGCCCAGCCAAGCCTCTAAATCAAAGTAGTCCAGCCAGTGCCACGTAGATCAGACAAAACTACTCCAGCTGAGCCCAGGCAACCCGGAAAATTATGCCAGATAATAAATAGAAATTGTCATTGTAAATGACTGAGATTTTGGTGATTTGTACGTACCAATAGGTAACTAAAATAGTTAAGCATCCAAAAAGGCTTCATTAACTATGCATTTGTATAATATTTGTTAGATCCAAGCAGGCTTCTAATTTATGAGCATCTCTTAACTAATCCAAAAATTCCACCACTGAAGACCTGCTTATTTTACTAGTTCATTGTAATGAAGGGATTATTTTCTATACTCTTTGCCTAGGAGCTTTGAAACCTAGAATTTAAATTTTATCATGCAATATAACGAGGATTTGTTTGTTAGGGGAAACAAGGGTAAGTTGATCACCAATGGCCAATGATTTCATCAATCATGTCTACATAATGAAGCCTTCATAGTAGTCCAAAATGATAGAGTTTGGATGAGCTTGCAGATAGCCAGGCACATGGGGGCTTCCAGGAAGGTGAAGAACAGATGTACAGGCAGAAAGAGTGGTGCACCTCACCTTCATGGGACAGAAGTTTCTGTGCTAAGGATTGTACCAGACCTCATCTTGTAAATCATTTTATATGGCTATTTATTTGTATTATGTAAAATATATTTTGTAATAAACCAGTAAATGTGTGTTCCTGAGTTTTCCGAACCACTCTAGCAAGTGGATCAAACCCAAGGAGGGAGCTGTGGGAGCCCCAAGTTATAGCCATTTGTTCAGAAGCACAGGCAAAATAATCTGGAGCTTGTGATTGGCATCAGAAATGCGGTTCCATCTTTTAGGATTGAGTCCTCAATCTGTGTGACCTGTCACAATCCCAGGTGGGTAGGTAGATAGGGTCAGATATTGAACTGACTTAGAGGACACCCAGTTGGTATCCACTGAATAGTCGATTGCTTGTCTGCTGCTGGGGAAAATCTCTACACATTGGTTGTTAGTAGCATGTTGTAGGAGTAGTGGGAAAAACTGTTTTTTCTACTCAAAGCAATGTAAGCAATACAAGCGAACAAATAAGAACAGATATTAATCATGAGTCCAAGGAATACATTCTAAATAGGCATTTGAATACATGAGCAAACAATGATGGTATGGTGTTCACCGTGTGGTAGAGCTACACATGGGTTGCTATAGGAATAAAGTTGGCAGGTGCTTAAATCCTAAAGGAAGGGGTAGTAATGAGAACAGTTTCCTGTGAAGAAGAAGCTTTCATTCTGAAGGACAAGGAAGAAGTAGCCAAGTGTATTCTTAAAAGAGAACAAGTATGTCTCCTGGCAGATTAATTAACATATAAAACATAAGATTTCAACCTATAAAATATTTTAGTAAAATATGTGCATATATGGCATTTATAGGGGTCAGAAATGTCAGCAACAGCAAGGTCAAAAGATGCATATGTCCTCTGAAGGAGTTTCAGTTGCATCCTGCAGATGATAAAGAGAAAACATTTTGTTAATAATTAGTATTATCAGCTTTGTATTTTACAAAGATCTCTCTGGAAACAAACTGGGAAATTGGTAGGAGACCAGTAGAGATCGGGACTGGTAAAACAGTTTGGTAAATAACGCAGTAAAGCAAGCTAAAATATCTATATAGCTATAAATATTTTTATGAGTGTGTGTCTCTACAGAGAACAGTATCATTGGTCATGGAGATAAAGAAACCTAAGTGTGTCAATTTTCTGGAGATAGAAATTAAAGGGCTTGATGACTGGAAGCATGAATTTGAGAAGGTAATAATGACTCCTAAGTGCCTGTCAGGTTTAATAGAGAGAATGGGGATGAAATTTTGCAAGAAACTGAATTTCAAAGAAGGAGTAAACTTGCTACAGATGAAAAATGATGACTTTTAAGTGTTTGTGAGATACCTAGTTATATATTTTAAACAGAACAGGTACTAGTCAAGAGGCTAAAGAATGAGGATCACTTGGGCCCAGAAGTTCAAGGCTGCAGTGAGGTATAGTTCCAACACTGCACTTCAGCATGGGCAACAGAATAAAGCATTGTCTCTAGAAAAATATAAATAAATAAACAAATGAAATGAATTAATAATATTTCTACTATACCATCTTGATTTTTCTATTTTTTTTCCATTTCATTATCATCAACCAAAAAAATTATTATTTATATGTGCTAGATGTTTTTATTCTGTTTAGGTTAAAACATTAGTTATACATTTACTTCTGCCATACAGGAATCATGTTCCTAACCTCTTGTCCACTTTAACAGTTTAAGATTTTTGGAAAAAATTTCATTAGACATAGATAAATTTTACTTTGATTTACATTTCAGAGTGCTTTATTAATAAAAATAATTATTTCAAATTTGCATCAGGCAATTTTTATCATGCAATAGAACTTGTATTTGTTTTGTTAGGGGAAACAAGGATAAGTTGATCACCAATGGCCAATGATTAATTAATCATGCCTACATAATGAAGCCTTTATTATAGCCCAAAATGATAAGAGTTTAGATGAGCTTTTGGATAGCCAAACCTGTGGGAGCTTCCATGCCTTCATTGAATAAATGCTATTTGAAGCATGAATTCAGGTTAATATTCTACATCTTTGCTGGAAAGGAAACAGGGCATTTCTGTTGCTCAAATAAAAAATATATACTCAAAATTCTGCCCCTTTGTTATGGATTGAATTGTGTCCCCATTTCCCATATTTATATGGTGAGGTTCTACACACAGTGCCTTAGAATATGGTTGTATTTGGAGATAGGACCTTTAAGGATATTCTTTTTATTTTTATGTTTTAATTAATTTATTTATTTATATATATTTTTTATTTTTTTGAGACAAAATCTCGCAATATCACCAGGCTGGAGTGCAGTGGCCTGAACTCGCAACCTCAAATGATCTGCCTACCTCAGCCTGCCAAAGAGCTGGGATTACAGGCATGAGCATCTGTGCCCAGCCAATATATTCTTTTTACTGTCTCACATCATCTCTATCCCCAGACAATAAAATAATGAATTTGTCCTGAATTTCATTACATTCATCAATCCATGTTTTACTAGCAGGCCACGTCACTCTAGTGAAAGCCAGCACTCTCTGTGAGTTCTCTGTTTATTGACTTCCTATATATAACAAGCACACCTGTCAGATCCCTAACAAAGGTCTGACATACATGTTCATGCTGGTGCCCAGAAAAATGAACTCGAGTCCATCTCTCAGATGCATTCATTTCACTTTAAAAAAGCTAGAATTAGGAAATCTGTTTAGGCCTTTTGTGTGAACTGTATTCCTCTACCCAATATCAGCAAAACGACACTTACAATATAGGATGCTGGGAACTTGCCTGGTGATTTATAAAAGCATTATCTTATTTGCTTTATTATTGCTTACCAATTCAAAGAAATTTAGGAAAAGAAGAAGTAGTGGGACCTGAATGTGAATACCTTAACTCAAACAAATATTATATATCCTTTAAAACTGCCTATTAAATACGTCCTACTCTAACAACTCAGCATCTATTTTCCATGTACTCGTGAGTAAAGAAAACTACAGAGCTGGATGGAATTTGGGGTATCTGTAGAACATATAACCTGAAATGGAGTAAAAGAAGCTTTTTTAAAATATTGAAATATTTTTCTTTAATGTGGCCATTTATCTGATTGCTTTTTGTACTCAGCAAAAAAAAAAAGTTATTGCATATTAAAGACCATAGTTTTTAAAACTAAAAGAGTTGTAAATTGTTATATAATATGGTCTCCAAAGTAGGCTCTAAACAGAAATAATTAAATTGGGATTCCATAGACCAAGAAATTGTTATTTTATATGTGTTGTTTTAAATTATTTACTCAATATATTATATTTGTATAATAAGAAAAGTAGACCTGAAGGAATTCCTTTTATTTAAGAATAAAATCTAAGTATGTTAAAATGAGCAACAAGAAACATAACATTATCAGATGACATGATCAAATTCTGCAGTTGCTAGGTTTGAAATGTATGGCTACAATTTTAATGGACCTATGGGGAACACCCCACATAGAATAAAATGTTTCAAATATTATAGAGTACCTAAAATATCCTGAGTTAAACTACTTCTACCTGATATATTAGACTTTACCAAAATAACAGTAGAAATGAATTTAATTTAATCACCGTTTACAGAAGTGTATCCCATGTGAGACTGACACTTGAATTTTTTTGCATATGTTCATGTTTATTGCATCTTTTCTTTTCAATTAAAAATGATGTACATAGATTCTGCTAAATATAGTGGATGGTAAACATACATTTAACTTCATCCCTTTCCAAAACCCTAAAAAATAAAAATAAATACTTTTTAAAACTTTACTCATGAGGAGTAATGGAATATAAGATATAATGACAGCAAAAAAAAAAAAAAAGAGAAAGAAAGAAAGAAAGAAAGAAAGAAAGAAAGAAAGAAAGAAAGAAAGAAAGAAACTGGATCAACAGTGTAAGGGAAACCAAGAAAAAGTTCAATTATACTGCAAAAAGCATACACTACGTTGTCAAAAATGAAAAAAACTAAACAATAGCAAGTTTTGGCCACAATGTGGAGAAACTAGAATTTATACACTGCTGCTGAAAGTGTATTCTTAGACAAGCACTTTGGCAATCTATTTGACACCTCCACTAACTCCGAACTTGTGCATATTCTATGACCCCGGAATCTTACTCCTACTTGTATACTCAACACAAATGAGCACATATGTGCACATAAGATATGCACAGAATGGTCCTGACATTATTGTTTATAATTACTTCCAACTTGAAACAACCAAACTTTCCATCTATAGTAAACAGATCAGTGAATTGCAGTATATTGTATATAATGGAATATTACACATAATAAAAATGAACAAACGTGCTATAAAATAAAATAATCTCAAATAAAATATTGTAAAAGGTCATTCAAAAACTTGTCTAATAGCATTTATATAAAATTCAAAAACAGACAAAATGAATCTATGATTTTACAAGATGGACTAGTGATGACTTTTAAGGAAGAACTAGTTAGGGTCCAATGAACTAGGGCATGAGAGAAATTCTGAGTTGCTGGTTATATTCTATTTCTTCACTTGGGTGAAGATAAGGATGTATTAACTTTGTGATAATGTATTAAGTTGTACAGTCATAAGTTTTGCAGCAGTTCTCTAAGAATATTGCTGAAAAATTATAAACAATATTTTCTTATTGAAGAACATTATTAAATAGAAAGGTACCTGGTTTTTTAAAGTAGTTTTGGTCAATCATGTCAATTACTGTTAATTAAACTAATTAAGATAAATCAAGGACATTCAATGGATTTAGAAATAAGGCAACAAGAATACTGTTTTCGCTATAGAAAATTTCTAGAATATGGTGAAATCAAAACCCTACAGAGCGAGATTAAAGACAGAATACAAAACTAGAAAGTGAAAACAGTAATTATAGTCAGTTCTTTCAAGAAGTTTTACTATAAAGGTGATGATTTGAAGAACAATTAGAAGTCAAGGGAGAGTTACAATGTAAGAATTTCTAGAACATGTTCATAAGCTGATGGGAATACACACCAGAGAAAGAGATATCCATAGAGCAAGGAGAGAAATCCCAGTTGTAGGAACAAGAGACTGTTAGAAAGCAGGGCAACCAGAGCCCAGACGGATATTAATTTCCCCCATAGTAACAGAAGAGTAGGAAAGGGGTGTGCATACAGATGCTGGTATACTAGTATATGTGGTACAATGCAGAACACAGAGTTTACATGTGCTCTACAGTAAGATATTTTTCCAAATGATATTATAATACATTCAACAGAAAGAATATGATGTTGGAAATACTGCTATGGTCAAACATTAGTATACATGTAGAGCTACTGAAACTCTCATATACTACTGATGGGAAAGTAAATTGATAAAACTATACTTGAAAAAGTTGGAACTCTTTCAAACAATTTGACAAACTGATTTGCTGAACAAATTTAGAAACTGTGGAAACTTCCACCCCAGAAAATATGATATATGTGATATATATGTTATATAATGTCACACATATCATATATATAATGCCATGTGTGTATAGTTATATATTTATGTATAAAATGTCAACCCAAAACATAAATGATGGTTTTATCAATCTTATTTGTAATTGCCCAGTCTGGAATTAAAAATAAAATAAATTATTTTACTTCATTTAATGAAATACCATACAGAATTAATTATTGTTGCATACAATGTGAAGGAATATCACATATATAATATTAAGTAAAAGTATCCAGATTCAAAATAATCCCTACAGTATCATTCTATTTACATATAGCTCCAAATCAAACAAACAATGAGTTTAGAAGTCTAAATAGCGGTAAACTTTGGGAAGGAGAGTAGTCATGACTAGAATGGAGCTCATGCAGGAGCTCAAGTTTTATTTTTTTATATGGGTATTAATTACACTAGTGTTTCCACTTTCTCAAAAATTGTCAAGGCATATACTTGATATTTGTGCACTATTTTCTTTGCACAAATATTAAGTATACGCCAATATGAACAAATGTTAAGTACAGGAATAAAAGTGACATGAAATAATGTAATAAGTAATCTCAGATTAACGAGGGAGGAAATATGATGGCTGTGTCTACTTGATGTGAAAACTCACTGGGTATTTGGTAATGGGGGTGAGTGCAGATAACCATTTCAAAAAGGCATCAGCAAACCCGAAAAAAAAAAAAAGCATAAGTGCCAACTTCAAGATTAAAAAGAACTAACAATATTCCAAGAAAAGTTTCAAAATAAATCTGTAGCTGATTGCCCATATATACTTTATTGAAACTGGAGAATACAAATGAGAAAACCAATGTGCTTGTAAAATAAGGGTTATTTTAGCCTACAAAGTCACAAAATTTCAAAACGGTCATTAGAATTCCGAAGATGTTTTGGTGCAACTAAATATAAGTTGTCATGTGCACAGATGTTACTGCAGTTTACCCTATATTAACTATAATTTTAGCTTGTGATATTTCTACTTTTCAAGCAAATGCTATACTCCCAAATGAAATGCCAGATGGCAAAAAAGGTTGTATTGTATACCCTAGAAACCAAATCCAAAAACTTTGAGGGTTTCGTTCAATGTGCCACTATTACATTTGGCTCAGATTATTTAAATATTAAGCAGGATGTAAAGCCCAGACAATAATTATTTTAAAAATCATCTTACTGTATATGTAATTTCTAAATGTACAGTAATTTGCCTAATTCCCCAGGTTGTTTTCCTTTTAATTTACTATGATTGCTACATAACCACTCATTTCATATCTTTCCTCAGACTTAAATGGCAAAATACTCACTGAGTAACACACTGAGTCATTCTACAGGGTCTACCTTTTGACTTCAACAAGCTCTAGTGAGTATTTGGTTTTAAGTATATTTTGTTAAGGATTTTGGCAGCTGAAGACTATTGAAATTTTACTGGAATCTCTACGTACAGCCAGCTTTTAACTCTGCCAAATAAAAAATGATGAATTAATTTAGAAATTTAAATGTCTCCAATTTAAAATAATAAATCCTTTCTACTTCCTAGCAGGAGGGAACTGACCATTTATAAAGCCTCTTGATAACTGAAAACCTATCCAAATGGAATATATTCCATACAGGACTAGAATGCTTATTTTTATTGAAGGTGTATCACAGAAAACCATTCCAAACAACATTTTCTCCTCAGCAGTCAAAATAAAGAAAGTCACAAATATTTTGCCTCTAAAATAACTTCTTTTGTAAAAGCAAATGTGAAAGTAATAAAACTGGCATTGACCAAAGACCAGTTCAATATTGAGAAACCTGTGATTTTTATTGACGTACGCATTGTTATATCTTAGAAAATAAAAAAAAAACACGGAAAATTTTGGTCTAAATCCTTAGTTCATTATTAATTAACTCTATGATCTTGAACAAGACAACTAAAATTTTTAGTCTTCTATTTCCTCCTCTGGTAGGCGTCTGCATTTAAGGTAAATAATCCCCATAATCTGTATCTCTGAAAGTCAATAAATTAGTATGGCATTTCAAGAAAAGTATGCTTTCATGTATTCATTTTAAAATTATCCCTCATGTTATTTATACATTGCAAGTAACCAGATAATTGGTTTATAAGTGTTTTAGCAGCAAATACCATCTTTCAAATGAAATCTTATGAAAGAGGAAAAAACAAATAAAAATAGATAAAAGATGTGTTGCTTCTATTAAAAAGATTGGGGAGTTGCACATCCATTAAAATCTTGGCCTTTCCTTTTTGCCTCCTGAATCAGACTTCCAGAATCTTTAAGACTCCCTGGAATATAGTTTAAAAATTGCTACCCTAGAAAGCCCTAGACAACTTGTAACAATAAATGTTTTGGACTCAGGATTGTGGTATGGGAAGTGAGAAGATAGGTTATTACCCATTTTACACTTTATAATTTTTAGAGAATGATAATATGTATCTTTCTTAAGTTTTACTTATCACCAGCCATAATAATTAGCCCTTACATATCGAGTAAAGTAAGACTCTCAAATAACTTCACAAATGGGATGACTATTAGAACTCAGTTTAATTAACTATAACAAATCTTATTTTCAAATGCCATTATTTTCACTCCTTCAACTATGAAATATCACAAATTACTAGAACTAGGATGTATATTATCCATGTAGATACAATAAAATGCAACTTATTATAATTATTAATGCAAGTACATATGAAGAAACAAACATTTTGTTAGTAATTTGACATTTGCAGCACTATTTCTGCTTTCATTAGATGACCTTTTACACCAAACTACCCTGATTAACCATCAACTAACACCTTGACAATGTGGTACATATGGAAAAATGATGATGTGGTAAAAACAGGCAAAAGGAAGACAACAGATTTTGGAATATGTGGCCTTGCTTTCCTATATGAGCCAGGTTAAATTTTGAAGGTAAAAATCAGGTATATAGAGAGACATAAATATGAAAGGATTGCATAAAATAGACTAAACAAAAATTCTAAAGAAATGTGGTAGGAAATTTAAAATGGCATGAATTGTTTAAGTCCAGTAAATTAGATAGTCCTTCCTTAGTATTTCATGGAAAAATTTTAAAAAAACAATTAAGTTATAGTCAATATATTTGGTAGGTTGCCATAATACAGAACCCCAACTAGTTGACTTACAAAACAGAAATTTATTGTCTCACAGCTCTGAAGATTATAGGTTCGGCATGAAGATGTCAACAGGGTTAGTTCCTTCTGAGGGTTGTGAGGAAAATATGTTTCCATGCCTCTCTTAGAGTTTCTGGTGATTTGCTCTCAATATTTGGCGTTCCTTGGCCTTTGCTGTATCGCCTTAATTTTTGACTTCATGTTCACACAGTGTTCTCCCTATGTGTGTGTCTATGTCCACATTTCCTCTTGTTAAAAAGACACCAGTCATAATGGATTAGGGACTCACCCTTCTTCAGTATGAACTCGTCTTAAACAGATCTGCAAAGACCCCTTTTCCAAAAAGAAATGTCACATTCTGAGGTACTCACAGTTAGGATTTAACATAAAAAATTTGGAGGGACAGATCAACCCATCACGCAGGCAGAATTTCAGCCAGATATAGCAATAATAAAATTATGAGAGAAGGAAGTAGGAGACATCAATGAAAATCAGAATAAAACAAAACAATATTTTCTAAGGCATTTATCTTCTAATGTTAGTCTTCCTGCTTGCAATTGCAAAACACAAGATAACATATTTGGAGAAAGTATAATGCAGTAAGCTAGTGATCAGAAAAGAAAAGACTAAAAGCGAGACTCAGACAGGAGTGTCTAGTCCATACTAGAATAATGTTCAACTTAATGAGAGGACAAGTATTATCATCTTCTATGATCGCCAAGAAAGTGAGCTGAACAATACTTCATTGCAATCTTACCATTTAATAAACCCACATCAGAAGAATTTGAGCAGTGAAGTTACTACGTCTTGGCATGGGACTACAGTGGAACTCTACACAAAATGCAGCAGTAATCTGAGACTTACCATTATGAAAGCAAATTGTCTAGGATGAGTTTAAACCTCAACACAAATTTCTAATCAACCCGTAAAATGGAACCATGGGAACTTAACACATGATGGGGCATTCCATAAACAAAGATTTGCAATAACTAAGAGAAGACAATTCAAATGAAATAGAAAATATTTCACGACAAGGGTAGAAATATGTTGTTTAATATCTGGACTGTGACAAAATCTAAATTAAATGCGAATGTACCATAGAAACCTCAAAAAGTGGGAGAGCAGACAAATAATTCATAATCAGACCCAAGACCTAATACCTATAAAAAATTATGAACTGATCTGTGTCATTTATTATGAGATCACAGAGAGATGCATAAAATTTAATAGCTGAAATTGCATGTTTAATTCAGCTTGCATTATTTAGTCATATTCACATATCTTTTACATTTCTGAGTCATTTAATATTCATTAGTTAATATATAGTTTGTGAATACTGAGAGTAGATTATGTGTCCATTATAATAAGTGCTGAAATACAAAGATGAGTAAAACATAGTTCTTGTCCTCAAAATGCTTAAAGTGAATACCAGTTGATTTACATATCAAATATGCATTCAGAACCAAAAAGGTGAGTTGATCTAGTACATGGTTAAGAGTGTGGGTTCTATTGTCAAAGAGGTTTAATTTTTAAAATGTCTCTGCCTTTGTTAGTCTTTTTTTTTTTTAATTTTTATTGTATTTTATGTTTTGGGGTACATTCAATATTAGCAAGTTCCTTCTCTGAAACCAAGTTTTGTGCAGCAATAATCACTTTCCTCATGGAACTTACAAAAGCATTATAATAAACTGAATTTTTTCCCTCATGAATGCAATAGTTAAACCTACATAATTTAGGTAAAGTACATAAACATTTTAATAGGATTCAGAGATTTAAAAATGTTTGTAACCATTAGAGATGAAACACACAATAAAATTGTACATGTTCATACACATTTCAAAATGTGCTATTTTTCTGTTTGTCCTTTAAATACAAAATTTGCAAATATTTTTGCCTCCTAAATTTGAAAGTCAGGAAAAAAGTGAACATTAGAAAAACAAAATATAGTTGCCTACATGAGAAGTTTCCCTGTACATTAAAGTTAATGTTCTTTTATTATGAAAATTGAGTTATATTGCTGTAAGTCTTCAGGATCTTTGTCTTACATTTCTTCTAAAAGACACGTGACAGGATTAATTTCTTCTTTTCCCAGATACAAATGGTAATAAAATTATTTTTATAATCCTCTGAATCCAAATGAAATTTGAACTAAAAGATAAAAATGCATGTAATTTCATATCCAAGATACACAAGTTTGACTATCACAACTGCAATGACTTTTTATCAGATAATTTAGAAAGAATAAAATTTTATTGCACAAATATTATTGCAGTATGGTTATTTCATTTAACGATCAATTTTTGGAATTTCAGACATCTCCTGTGGATTCTGAAATTTTCTTAAAATTTATAGTGCATCAAAAACATTAATCAATTCAAGGCTGCTGGGTATTGGTTTTGTTTTGCTTTTGCTTTTGCTTTTGTGTGAACATAGCAGAGCACTTGCTTCAGCTTATATGGCTACTTTAACTTATTAAACACCATCTAGAGGAATACAATCCTGAACATTTGCATACATCTGGGCACAAATAACATGTTGCTACAAAAATGACTAATAATAGTATTGAACAGGCTACCATTAGCTATCTTTACATCTTGGTGCCAATAAGAAAGGAGAAATGAGTACGATTCCTACCTTGCCTTAATTAGAAAAGGCTGCTAAGTAATGTTGTAAACTGTGTGAGCAGTATTTCTGAAAAGTTTAATGTAGAAAATGAATGCTTTCTGTCTTTCATTCTCTGTGGTAGAGGGTACATAAGCACACTAGGTGATTAATAAAAATAACTGCTTTGAATCCAGTTTAATGTATATATTTTTATTAAAAAGTAAATACTTTTTTGTGGTAAAAGAAAGCAGCATGATTCCCATTAAAATCTGTACAGCCTTGACACTACATTCAATCTCAAGTAGGCTTTTACAAATAAAATTGTATATTGTTTTGTGTAATTCTATCTAAGTCTAAGCAAAGTATGGATTCTCTACTTTACATAATTCATCCACACCAGTGTGTTCAGAAGAAAACTTTTGATTCCACATATCCAACAAAGTAGAGAAATAAGAAGGTGATTCTTTTTAAAGTACTACAGGTAGGATTTTAAAGGGAGATTTAAAACATTCTTCCTCACCAACTGTTTTTCTAAAGAGAACAATTAATATCGAAACAACCTTTTTTTCCCTTACCAACTACGAGGCCTCAAAAATGTTTTTTCTTTTTTCCTCTCCGTCTCTCCCTTTTTCCCCTCTAACTAGACACACCCACAAATAAAACCTCAAGTTGCATAATTTTAATGTAAATAATGAGATTATAAATAAGCAAATTTTGAATATTCTTATCACTGAGTTTAAGTGTATATATATATATATATATATACACACACACACATATATATATACGTAATAGCTTTAAACAAATTAATTTCTATAAAATACTACATATTTTTCTCTACCCATATTTCTGTTTGTATAATTAAAAGGAATTGGATTTGGGGAGGGCATGTTTTACATAAATGCTGTTGCGTTTTACATGTACAACCAGTACTTCTCATATTTTAATATACACACAAACCACCAGGGGATCTTGCAAAAATGCAGATCCTGATTCAATAGACCTCAAGGAAGGTCCTTGCTAACAAGCTTCCGGTGTTTTAGATGCTGTGATGGAAGGACCCCATTTTGAGTAGTGATGAATTTCGAGTACAGATAAGTTAATCAGTTTCTTAGATCAAAAAATAAAATGTAAAAATAGCAAGTCATGCAATGCATATGTACATCCACAGAGTTAACCTCCAGGCTCCACATATTTCATTCCAACCCTATATTGTCTGTCAGTTAATTGAGGCTAAGTACTGGAATGTGTCCACACATGGGTAAGGCAAAAAAAGAGAGGAGGAGCCTGGGATAGACGAACAAGGGGGAGAAGGGAACAGGGAAATAGGGAGGAGGAGGAAATGAGGGGAACAGGGAAGGCAAAGCAAAGGACAAAGTTTCAGAAAAAACATGTGCTAATTATTTTCATTCCATTTTATAAAGCCAAAGTCTAAAGAACGATCACCTGATATTACATGCAGAGATATTTGTATAATAATGTCTCAAAGACAGTGATTAGAAAACTGAATTTGTCACTCTGAATTAGGCCTGTCCTTCTTTTGTTCTCTGAAAGAGATTATTTGACTATCAGTCGTGGACAGTTTGGATTTTACTAGAGCTCATGAAACCCCTCAAATACAAACACCACATTGAGGAGAATGTTCAATGTCTATAATAAAGTTGGCTCCCCACTTTTTTGTTAAATTATTTTGGATATGACACTTGACTTCTTACTGTTTTATATTATAGTCCCTCATGTCACATACCCAATTTGCTTTTTAAAGTTGATATTATTAATATATGCTTAGACATTAAATGTGTGAAAGGTAAAACAAAAGATTTTAGTAATATAGAGTTATTGGAATTAAAATTTTCATGTCTTCTGCAATCACTGAGTACTTTCTAGGTTCCACGGTACTGTTATAACTATATGCCACCAGGTATACAGTGGTGAAAGAAAAAACCAAAGACTGTTGCCTATTGGTGCTTACATTATAGTAGGAGAACAAACAACTAGCAAGCATTTTTAAAAAGTCAAGTAATGAATGCTAGGAAGAAAAAAAATAAAGCTAAAAGGCTAATAAATAATAAGGGAGAGGATCCCATTTTAATCAGAGTGGTCATGGACGGCTCCTCTGAAAAGGGGCATTGAGTAGGGCCTCAGTGCATTGAAAGAGGAAGCCATGAAAATATCTGGAGAGAAAGTGTTCTGGGCATAAAGATGCAAGTGGAAGGCACTATCACAGAAAAGAGCTTACTGTTTCTGAAGACCATCAGTTTGGTCAGTATGGCTGGGGAGGAGTGAAAGAAGGCCAAGAGAAGTGGAAAATACGATGATAGAAGAGGCTGCAATGAGGAGTGACATGAAATGTCTTAGGTTCTGCTTTGGGAGAAATCCACTAAGACAGCATACTTGAAGGACTTTTTTTTTTTTCTTTGAAAGAAAGAGAGAGAAAAGAAGAAAGAAAGAAAGAGTGAAAGAAAGAAAAAAATGTAAGAGAGAAAGAAAGAGGAAGAGAAAGAGGGAGAGAGAACGGGATTCTTGTTCTATTGCCCAGGCTAGAATGCAGTCTAAAAACGGGTATTAAAAACCTCTTTTATGCCAATAATTGTGCTTAACAATGGAGACAGGAA
>CAUYLG010050011.1:0-30158 GCA_963573385.1 Cacajao melanocephalus | reverse complement strand
GCCTTTTTGCACTGGTTTCTTCCCATTTTTGTGGATTTATCCACCTGTCGTCTTTGTAATTGCCGACTTTCAGATTGGGTCTGAGTGGACGTCCGGCTTGTTGGTGATGAAGTTTTTTTCTGTTTCTTAGTTTTCCTTTGGCGGACGCCCATTCCCCACAGAGCTTGGTCTTCCTGGGTTCAGCTGTGCTTACTGTGAAACTCTCGGTCCTCAGCGCTTCCAATTGCTGTTCTCCTTGTGGAGGTGGGACCAGCCGAGCCGACTCAAAGGGCGCCCAGTCGCGTATACTCTGCACTGAGAAGCGCTGCGCCGCGCCGTGGCGCCGGCAAAACAGCTGTGCCGGCCAAAAGAGTCACGCTGGCGACACGTGTGGCTCCTCCGCCCGGAATCTCTCAGTTTGTGGGCCACAGAAATTCGTCTGAAATTGCGGCGCCCACTCGCTCTCTATGCTTTCACTGGGAGCTACAATCCTGAGCTGTTGTTAATCGGCCATTTTGGATCTCTCCCTGGGGCACCTTTAATAGGATACTGGGCCAGTTCTCCTAAGACCCTCAAGGTCATGAAAAGCAATAAAAGACCAATTGCTTCAGACCACAGGAGACTGTGAAGACATAACAACTAAATGCAATTGATTGCCCTGAGTTGGATCCTGGAACAGAAAAAGAGAGGACATTAAGGAAAAAAGCTAGTGACACCCAAGTAAAGTCTGCAGTTTAGTCAATAGTAATAACCCAGTGCCACTCTCTTCGTTTTGACAGATGTAATGTGATTAAATAAGATGCTAACAACAGCGGAAACTGGATGAGGGGTATTTGGGAACTCCCTGTACTATCTTTGTAACTTTTCTGTGAATCTTCAATTATTCCAAAATAAAAAGTTGGTTTTTATTAAGGAAAAAAAAATGAATTTCATGGGCAAAACAGAATTCCACAAAAGCATTTTGAAAAAGGGTAGGATACTAGAACACATGTTGAGTCTCTCAAGTGGCCAAAATCAGTTCTGATTTTGTTTTATTTTTGTTTTTTTTATTTTCAGTGAGGAATCTGTTCTTGAGAGGGAGCCAACTTGTCCATATCTGCTTAATGCATATCAAGGTTGAGAACCCAGACCCCTTGACTCTATCCAATAACACAATAGCACAACCACCATGCAATAGCTAATGCTTCGGTAGCACTCACTTGGTACAGTCTGTCCTAAGTGTCTTGCATATATAAACTCTTTAATCATCATATTGATCCTACATCTTAGTCCATTTCTGTTGTTTAGTCCATTAACTGGATACCTGAGAGTAAGCAATTTGTAAATATATTTATTTCTTACAGTTCTGGAGGCTGGGAAGTCCAAGGTCACACAGCTGCCCCTAGTAAGAGTCTTCTTGCTGGTGGGGACTCTCTGTAGAGTCCTGAAGTGGTGCAGAGAATCACATGGCAAGGAGCTCACAAGAGACAGCCAACCTGCTTTTTCACAACTAACCTACTCCAGTGATAAATCACTAATCCATTAACCCATTATCCAGGGAATGGATTAATTCATTCACGAGGGCAGAGCCCTCATGATCCAATCACCTCTTAAAGGACTCCCCCCAGCACTACCACACTGGGGACTAAGTTTCAATATGAGTTTCAGAAGGGACAAACATTCTAGCAATAGCACTTTATTACCTCAAATCCCTGTTTTGCAGATGGTTCCTGATTTGATGCGTATTTCACTGCACCATGCTATACATCAACAGTAGAAAGAGAGTGGGCTTCATGCTCCCCTCTGGAGTTAGTACTTCATCCTCCCCTGTGCAGTTGGCCCTTGAGAGCCCTTCATCTGTGGGGCACTTGACTTAGCAAGAAGCAAACAAGAGGTAGAACTGCTAAGATTTGTAATTGGACTAGACACAGGAGGTGGGGGAGAGTGTGGTTCAGGATGATGCTTGGGCAAAGTGGAGTCTGTAATGCCATTCATCATGCAAGAGGGAACGCAGGAAGAGCTGGTCTCGGGGAATGAGCTCATTGGGTCTGGACATTGAATGTGGATCTTCTCTGGGGTTTGATAAACCTGCCTGATGCCCTAGAGGATATTCTCTTCTAGAGATACAGTTTCAGGGCCAACAACATGTTGACAATCTATGTGCTTTTTGAGGAATCACAGGTCGTGTCGAGACTTCATAAACCCTTGGCACAGCATTCCCACAATCAGGAGCCCCCACCCCAGCCCCCAAGTCATCCTAGTTGTCTCTCTGGTTCCTTTGTGAAAGTCTATGTTAGGAGGTCACCAGATCATCAACTTGGCCCCAGGATCTGTGTTCCTTGGAGTGGGGCTGTCAATCAGTCCACATGGTCAGATATGGATTCCTTTCTTCCCTTTTATAAGGGTCTCAAAGTTTCCATGCAAAGGCCACATCCTAACATCTTCTACTCTGGATGTCCCAAGATGTCACAGAGTTGAATCCCCCATTGTGGCCCCATGTCAGGTCCTGACTCACCAGGCTTTCAGCCCTGGCGATAGCAGAAGAGGGCCCTTACCTAGTATATTGGGTTGAATAATGTCTCTTCCAAAATTCATGTCTGCTGGGACCTCAGAAGGTAACCTTACTTGGAAATAGGATCATTGCAAGTATAATTAGTTAAGGTGAGGTCATACTGGGTTGGGGATGATCCCTAACTAGATCCAATGATTTGTGTCCTTATAAGAAGAGCACATGAAGATACACACAGGGAATAACACCATGTAAAGGCTGTGGCAGAGAATGGAGGAATGCTCCTATGGCCAAAGAATGCCAGGGACTGCTGGGAGCCTCCAGAAGCAGGAAGATGCAAAGAAGCATCCTCCCCTACAGCCTTCAGAGAGGGAGTGGCCCTGCTGACACCTTGATTTCAGACTTCTTGTCTCTAGAATTGTGGGAGAATACATTTCTGTTGTAAGACATCGAGTATGTGATAATTTATTATAACAGCCCAAGGAAACTAATGCAGCCAGGCAGGCATGAGTGAGAAGACATCTCACCACTCCTGTGAGATACTGAATACACAAACATACGATGGTCAGATCACATACGACAATAGCCCAGTCCCTCATCCTCTGCAGCAACTGACCCACGAAGCCAAGCCTCTGCAGCTGTGGGCCCAGAGTGGTCAGGACTTGGTCAATGGCTGCCGGCTTTCCTACTTTTGCCCTCACTTCCATCTCAGAAAAAAGTTAAATATTCCCCCAAGACCAAAATCGCATAAGATGTCTGATAGGATTTTGGTCTATGTCCTAGCCTAAATCTCATATCAAATTATAAGCTCCAGTGTTAGAGGTGGGGCCCAGTGGGAGGTGATTGGGTCATAGGGGTGGGTTTCCCCTTTGGTGCCGTCTTGTGATAGTGAGTGAATTAGCACTAGATCTGGCTGTTAAAAAGTGTGTAGCACCTCCCCCATCACTCTCTTCCTCCTATGCCAGTCATGAAGACATGCCCGCTTCCTCTTCACCTTCTGGCCTGATGGTCAGTTTCCTGAGGCTTCCCCGGAAGCTGAGCAGATGCCAGAATTATGCTTCCTGGACAGCCTGTGGAACCGGGAGCCACTTAAATCTCTTTTCTTTATACATTACCCAGTCTCAGGTAGTTCTTTCTAGCAGTGTGAGAATGAACTAATACAATGTCCTACTTCTAATTTTAGGCCACCTCCAGTCTCCCTGTGCCAACAGCCTCCCGTCAGAGCACAGCTGAAGCCTTCCCTTTTCCCACAATGACACTTTCCCACTCCTCCGCCTGCCTTTGAGTCTGTGGCCAATGCAATTGATGGTGGCCAACTCCCTTACTACAGCAAGCTCTGAATAAACAGCCCGTTTGTTCTC
The DNA here is from genome assembly GCA_963573385.1 of Cacajao melanocephalus. Taxonomy (NCBI): domain Eukaryota; kingdom Metazoa; phylum Chordata; class Mammalia; order Primates; family Pitheciidae; genus Cacajao; species Cacajao melanocephalus. Next base: position 26,330 of record CAUYLG010050011.1, on the reverse strand, counting down.
CATGAAGGGGCTTCATTATTTCCACACCTGGGCTTGTGGGTGTATCAGTTTACCAGGGTTGCCATAATAAAATGCCACAGACTGAGTGGCTTACACAACAGAAATTTATTTTCTCACAGATCTGGAGACTAGAAGTCCAAGATTAAGGTGTTGGCAGGTTCAGTTTCTCCAGAGGCCTCTCTCTTTGGCTGGCAGATGACTGCCTTCTCACAGTGTCCTCACATGATCTTTCCTCCATGTGCCTGAAAGATCATGATCTTTCCTCCGGTGTGTCTTTTTGTGTGTCTCAATTTCCCCTTCTTATAAGGACAGCAGTCACACTGGATTAGGGCCCCCCTGAAGCAGCTCTTTAAAGGCCCTAGCTCCAAATGCAGACACATTCTGCAGTACTGCCCACAGCAGTGGGGGAGGGACCAGGTTGGCTGAGGAGAGACATCGCTGGGTGAACGTCACTGTGATTAGCTCCCCATCTCCTGTGAAAATGCCTAATTCGCTGACTGTGGCTTTGAGATGGTTGTGCACAACACAGCTGGAAGCTTGGGCTGGCAAGACAGGAAAGCAAGGCTGCACAGTACTGCAGTCAGGATTTACTCCAACTTTACAGAGCAGTTTGGGCCTCAGTACGCTGGCCTCAAAAACAGCTGTGTGGGTGGAGAGAGTGGCAGGGTACCTGTTCCGGCTTATTAGATAGTCATCTTATATCCTTGCCAAATCCCTATAAGGTCACCAAGGGAAAACAGTCAAATAGACACATGCATTTGTTGATAGGGGCAATGGCTTCACCGTGCAACCCGGGTCTGTGATTCCTTGCTTTCAGGGTGGTGAGAGGATCTGTGGTAGGAGGAGGCAATGCTGTAAAGGCGGTTTGTACCCAAAGTTAGAGCCCTATTTGTTTTCTTGTCCCTCTATTTGTTGTTGTTGTTGTTGTTTATTGTGTATTTGAGAGTTTACACCCTGGATTAAGGAATTATTTCCGTTTCCTTGAACTGCCCTCCCAGAAATCCACTAATCTAATTCATCTAACTCACCTTAACATTTATTATCAATTCAATCCATCCATCCATCCACCCATCCATCCATTCATTCACCCACCCATCCATCCATTCATCACCTACCCACTCATCCATTACCTACCTATTCGTCCTACCAACTGTCATCTACTCATCTATCCTTCCATCCATCTAGCAATCACCTACCCATTCATCATCTATCCATCCATTCTACCATTCATCTATTCACCATCTACCCATCCATCCATATACACATCTATCCATTCACCCATTTCACCTACCCATCCATCCATCCATCATCCACCCATCCATTCCACCAACCATCCAGCCAGTACCTACTCATTCATCCCTTCATCCGTTCATCCATCCATGTGGTTGGATCACTGGGTGTAGTTAAAAAGATGAGTAAGCCAGTGTCCCAGAGCCCTGGGAGAAACAGTAATGTAACAATTATTACAGGTAGTCAATGCTGCCAGGAGTACTCGGAGGAGGGTGAGACAAATCAAGCTTAGGAATGTGAAAAGAGCACTCACATACACTGTCTTCCTTCCAACATTCCTCACAAGTCAATTTCCTTCTTCCTACTATGGTCATGAACATGTCCACCCTCTCTGTGGTGCAAAATTTTACAAAAGGGCCTGAGTGGACGCCAGACACCCCAAAGCACCCCCAGATCCTCTTTTAATTCTGGAGTCTTTGTCCAAGTTCCTGGGAGGAGAAGTGAGCTTGAAGGCAGATGTTGTGACTGACAAGTTGTGAGTTCTTCAATGCATCATTATTTCTCCATTCTTGTCTCAAATGCATCTTATCTGCTTATTAAAATGATTCCCTGGGATGTCCCAAAGCATAGAGGACCATAATGATTGTACTCACAAAATTCACACTGATTTTGTATCTGGGCTACATAACAGATTAGTTTTAGGTTAAAAAGATTTTGTTTTGTTTTAAAAGTAGAAGTGAGGCTGGGTGGGTTGGCTCATACTTATAATCCCAGCACTTTGGGAGGCTCAGGTGGGCAAATCACCTGAAGTCAGAAGTTTGAGACTGTCAGGTAAAGAATCTAGTCTCTTTCCTTCCCTTCCCCTTTCTGCCCCTTATCCTACACCCCCTCCAAAATTGCTGTTGCTGCCAACAGATCTATACCCCTCCCCATTTTCTCCTGAACGTTAGGTAACCCTGGCTAGAATAGTGCAAGACTGTTAAGATCTGGTAAAAACAACTATGGGATGTGGTTTTTCTCAGAATGTATAGCTTGCCCACTTCCACGATCAACCCCCATCAAAACCCCCTAGACTGTAAGCTCCAGGCTGCCTCCTCTGCTTGTCAAGGAGCAGCCCAGCAGGTCAGTAAACTGACTAGCCTGACTTTGGGTTTACTTGTCTTTCCTCTTGGCCGACCTTATAGAGACCAGCCTGGCCAATATGGCTAAACTCCATCTCTATTAAAAATACAAAAATTAGCCAGGCATGGTGGTGCATGCCAGTAGTCCCAGCTACTTGGGAGGCTGAGGCACAAGAATTGCTTGAAGCTCGGAGGTGGAGGTTGCAGTGAACCAAGATCACATCACTGTACTCTCACTCCAGCCTGGGTGATAGAGGGAGACTGTCTCAAAAAAAAAAAAAAAAAAAAGAGTAGCAGTGAGTTGTAAAAAGGATGCTCCAACAGGCTGCATTGTACTTAGCCTGAGAATCTGAAAGTCTGAAATGTCTTGATTCAAACTTCTGGGGATCTAAGCCCAGGGCTGGGTGACCACCATTATTCCTGTGATTCTCTAACTTGTTCTAATGCTCTGAACGTGAGAATGGCTCAAATAATTCAAGGGGCTGTGGGTGGCAAGGACTCTTAATGGTTCTTTGGAATTCTCTGACTCAGATGACATGATTCATCTTTCGCTGACGGGGACACTTGTCCATCCCATGGCCCACACGTCATCCAGTTGTGAGTAATGGTGATGATCTGTCTCCAGGCATCATCCAGCTTCACATCTGCTCCAGATTTAGACTTGTTCCCTGAGACTTTGGGTAAGCTCTGTCTTTTTATAAGCAATTAAGAGCCCATTTTTGAGAGGCTATTCACAAGAGACAAAAGGGAAACAGCTTGAATGGAAAACCACTTGGGGATGAGGACCATGCTCCATTCTGCACAGATGGAGGCAGGGATGAATCTAAAGGTGGGGCCAAATGGCAACGACAGACTCGAGACCAGGATGGCTCTCCTGAAGCACTGCCACTCCTGTGGCTGGCAACCAACCCCGGAAATCTACCAAAAGCAATGCAGGAAGGAGTGGCAAAGGAAAGAGCCACGGTTTCTCCCCACTTCCAAGTTCCCTTAGATTGAATCATTTTGACAAACTCTTAACAAGTTTATTACCATTAGCCACAGGCCCTTCTGAGAGCCTACTGGCCCAGGTGTCACAAAAGGAGCTCTCTGTGTCTTTCAAGTGGTGAGTTCCTAACATGAACATTTGGAGTGCATGATTGCAGAAGTCCTGATTGTGTCAACTGGGCATGGTGGGTCACACCTGTATTCCCAGCAATTTGGGAGGCTGAGGCAGGAGGATTGCTTGAGCCTAGGAGTTTGAAACCAGCCTGGGCAATATAGTGAGACCCTATCTCTACCAAAAAAACTTAAAAAATTAAGTGCCTGGCCGGGTGCGGTGGCTCACGCTTGTGATCCCAGCACTTTGGGAGGCTGAGGCAGGCGGATCACGAGGTCAAGAGATTGAGACCATCCTGGCCAACACGGTGAAACCTCGTCTCTACTAAAAAAATACAAAACTCAGCTGGGCGTGGTGGTGTGCCCCTTTAGTCCCAGCTACTCAGGAGGCTGAGGCAGGAGAATTGCTTGAACCCGGGAGGCGGAGGTTGCAGTGAGCCGAGATTGCACCACTGTACTCCAGCCTGGTGCCTGGCGACAGAGCAAGACTCTGTCTCAAAAAAAAAAAAAAAAAAATTAAGTGCCTGTAGTCCCAACTACTTGGGAGGCTGAGGGGAGAGGATCACTTGAGCCCAGGAGGTCGAGGCTGCGGTGAGCCATGATTGCACCACTGTACTCCAGCGTAGTGACAGAGTGAGACTCTGTCTCAAAAAACAAACAAAAACTAAAAACTCTACAAAACTAATCTATAGAATAGAGAAAATATGAGACTTCACAGAGTTTTTGTGAAGATTAAATCAGGGGTTAGCAAAATAACTACTGAGGGCCAAAAATCTGCTATGACCTGTTTTTGTAGGTCCACCAGATAAGAATGGTTTCCATATTTTTAAAGGGTTGTAAGAAAAACTAAACTAAACTTAAAAACAACGCAAAGAGTAATATGCAACAGACTAATGTGTAACAGGCATCTGCTAAGCCTAAAATTTATTATCTGGTTCTTAACAGAGAAAGTTTGCAGACCTCTGGATTAAAGGAAGGAAGAAACTTGAAAATAACTGGCACACTGAGCTTAACACATAGGAAACACTTAGAAAAGGTGGAATTTCAGGCTGGGCATGGTGGCTCACGCTTGTAATCCTAACACTTGGGGAGGCCGAGGCAGATGGACTACCTGAGCTCAGGAGTTCGAGACCAGCCTGGGCAACAGGATGAAACCCAGTCTCTACTAAAATACAAAAAATTAGACGGGCATGGCGGCATGTGCCTGTAATATCAGCTACTCGGGAGGCTGAGGCAGGAGAATTGCTTGAACCCAGGAGGCGGAGGTTGCAGCCTGGCGCCTGGTGACGGAGTGAGACTCTGTCTCAAAAAAAAAAAAAAAAAAAAGTTAAAACTCACTGGTGAATAAATAAATGAAAAGTAAAATTGGTATGGTACATAATTTAAGTTGGTAGAACGAGAGAAATTTTCATGTTGGTGAAGTTTTGGAAACATGAACACTGACTATTGCAGAGGGAATTAATGCTGGTAGAGACTTTTTGGAGGATGAATTGGCTATGACAACCAAATTCCAATAAAAGTGGGTACTCTGTGGCCTGCTATTAAACTCTAGGAGCTTATCCTTAAGAATTCATTGTGGATGTTTATAAATATTCTACTACATCTATTATTTATCAAAGCCAATTTATCAGAGTTAAATTCTGTTTTAACAACTTAGCCTAGCAATGAGTGATAGGTTAATCAATTTGTGTTAAATTTTACAATAGAATCTTGTGTGGGCTTTAAAAATCATGCTGCATATTAATATTTCATTACATTGAAAGATGTTCAGAATATATTATTAAGGAAAAAATTTCAGATATGCATTTTTTGATACTCCTCCCTCCCAGAATGGAAGTAAAATGGATAGAACAAGTCAAAATGCTAGGTTTATCTCTCACAGGTTTATTATCCATAATTTTATTTTATTTTTTGATAGAGGGTCTCACTCTCACCCAGGCTGGAGTACAGTGACATGGTCATGGCTTAATGCAGCCTCAACCTCCCAGGCTCATGCAACCCCCCCACCTCAACCTCCCAAGTAGCTGGGACTATAGACATGTGCCATCACATACAAATTGCTTTGTTTAGCTTTAATTTTTGTAGAGACAGGGTATCACTATGTTGCCTATGCTTGCCTTAGTTTTCTTATTTTATTCTGCTTTCTAAATTTTCAAATGTTTCTATAATGAACAAAAAAGTAATTATTATATTTAAAAGATAAAGCACCTTCTAAAAATATTGACATTTTGCTTTAAAAGATATATTATTCAGATTCACAGAACTTTTTTGCCTTTCTGTGAGAAAGTATTTTGATTGTTTTCATTCATAAAGTTTCTAATGCTGACTAAAATCATTTTAATTTCCATATGTTAAAGAATTTTTTTATTTCATTCAAATTTAAGTAATTATGTTTTGAGAAAGAGTAAGAAACAGGTAAAGAAAGAAAATCTTGTCTAATTTACAGAGAAAAAGTCAAATTATATCATCTCAGCACAGAAGCAATGAGCAGACAGATTAATTTTGGATTTCTCTGCCAATTAACCATAAATACTCCATTCAGTTCCTGAGCTAGGTGCAGAGACCAGATATGACACTGACTAATCATACACAGGCTAGAGAAAAGCAGGACGGAGACTTACCAGGCTTTGGAATGTCTCCATTTTCCTTAGATGATTTAAGATTTTATCAATGGCATACGTCAGGCCCAAGAGGGAATGAGGTTCCTAAGTAAAAGCTAAAGATTTAGTTATATAATCTTGGTAACAGTAGAAAGTGTGATATTGAAAGTTAAGTATTATAATTGGAAGTATAATTTTCTTTAGCCTTTTTGCAGCATATACATTTCACTTAATTTTCCGTTCATATGCAATAAAACTACTGATGTAAAACAGTTGTGCTATTGCATGGATGCTTTTAAAAGTGTATTCTACAAATGCTTAAAAACCAAGATAGTCTCCTGGGAGTGGCAAGAGGGAAAGTGCAAGAAGCATCCATGAGGGCAGTTCTTAGAAATCTGTATATTCCAAAACAGTAGTTAGCAATGCTAAGTCAGCCAATTATATGGTGTTTTCCCTGAATTATCTTTTTCTACCCTCTACTTCTGTAAACTGTACTAACTATGTACATATAGTCTAATTTACCCCAACTTTTAGCAAACCTAATATTTACTCTCAATCTACATTTGGGTAGCACGTATGAATCTCAGTCTATGTAATGTTTTACTTTCTATATTACTTAAGATTTATTTTTATCTCCCATTTTGTCAGCTGAAAGAAATTTAATCTCAGTTCAGGGTTTACCTACCTCTGGGCCTAGGCTCTCATTAAGTTCCCAGAGGGTGACAGAGTGCCAAGTCACAGGACGGGAGGGCATCTGTTACTCAGTGTCTCCCTCTGTCCAGATGGCATTGTTGAGATGTGTTTATTCCCATCGGGTCATTAGTCATTGATCTCTATAGGTAGATGCTGAGTCATCCTTTGTCCTAAGCACTAGGCTTTTTCAATTTTTCATCTACTTTCCTGCCCTTCCCATACCCTTTTGGGTTTTAGTAAACTATGGATCTGACTAGGGTCATCATCACTTTGATACTACTCTGAGATGTATAAAATCATACTCTTCCGTAGGTGTGGAAAACTCTGTCTCCTGCATCTCCATATTTTTGCATGTAGGGATCAAGCTGACTCTAATCTGTACAACTACCACATAGAGACTTTGTGCATATTAAAAAATGAAATTCCCTCTGGGCAGATCATCCCTGAAAGCAGAAATGCCCTTTGGTGGATGTGCTTCTTGGAGGTGAGTATAGTATCACTCCAGGCACACGCACATGGCTTGCTGAGTGGAATGAGAGCTGGATTTCTTTTTTCTTTTCTTTCCTGTTTTGTTGTTGTTGTTGTTGTTGTTGTTGTTGTTTTTCTTAATACAGGGTCCTATTCTCTCACCCAGGCTGGAGTGCAGTGGCGTGATCATGGCTCACTGCAACCTCAACTTCCCAGGCTCAAATGATTCTCCCACCTTAGCCTCTGGAGTAGCTGGGACTACAGGTGTGCTCCACTACACACCTGGCTCATTTTTGTATTTTTTAAATAGAGATTGGGTTTCACCTGGGTGCCATTTTGCCCAGGCTGGTGTTGAACTCTTGGGCTCAAGCAATCCACCTCCGTTGGACTCCTAAAATGCTGGGATTACAGGCGAGCTCCACCATGCCCAGACACACTCAATTGCAATTTCCTTATTCACCAGGTCCCATGCTTCAAAGTACATTTCATTTTTTTTTCTAATACACAAAGACTGCCTCTTCATTCAATACACAGTTGTTTAGAATGCAGTTGTTTAGGCAGCTGTCAGTATACTCAGTGGTATAATAAATGTATTTCTCAATTATATCCCAAAGCCAATTAAACGGCTTGCCAAAGTCAAAATGCACAATGTCTTTGATCTTAACTTGATTTCAAGTCGAATAGTCTATTTTTAAGGTGAGACTAGATTTCTGTAACTTTTGAAAGCCACTCCTCATTATTTCTTTTAATCATTGATAGATTTCATAAGTGCTCATAAAACTTTTGACAACCTTCTAAAGTTCGTCTTAATTTCAATATCATGCATACAAATATAGTATTACTAGAAAGAAATGTTCTTTCTTCATTGCCTTCCTTGAAAGTAAATGTTTTCCAGCCCCTCTGATTTGCAAGGAATTGTGGTAGATACTGTCACAATTCCTTGGACATAAAACAAAACAAAACAAACAAAAAAACACCCAATATGGCATTTTTGAGGGTGTGAGGCTCTGGAAAAGGAGTTAAAGAAGGAAGATAATATTTATTTGTCTGTGATATTACAAAATTTTATTTGTAAATATATATAATTTTTAGGTCTGTGATCTTTTAGGCACATTTTTTATATTTATTTTTCTCACCAGATTGATGTGGTAGTTATTATTTTTATTCTCATTCTGTGGATGACAAAATGCATACCATGAGAGGTCATATTACCCAAAGGCATTGAGCTATAATTTCACACAAATGTATCTTCTTCCAAAGTCAATTCTATTCTATTTAATAACAGTGCTCAATGTTGGTGTATTTAATATTAGCTTATTAAAAAGCACATTCATGGGTCCTATCCCTAGAGATGCAGATGCAATCAATCTAAAGTAAGCACTATGATCTAATTTTTAACAAGTAGTCCAAGTGATTTTGATGCAACTAGTCTTTAGATCATAGTTTGAGGAATTGTACTAAAAAATATGGTCTCAGAAGTGACAGTCTTGTATGGAATTACCAATGCATGTACAATTACAACAAGAATAAACTGAACTAATTGTACAATGCAGTTACAAAGCACCTTAGAGAACTAGAAATGAAAAGTTTGGTTGAAATGTGGATGGATCTGGAAGACATTTAATCTGCACAGTAAAAGTTGGCTTTGATTTAACAGGAAGATGTGATAGAAAGGATCATGAGCATATTTATAGAGATAGTAGAAGAAAAATAAAGTTCGGCATGCCTACAGGAATGGTGCAAGGTGAGAGGTATAGAAGATATTTTTTTACAGTTAGGCTTTACATGAGTAATGCACTGAAAATTCATCTATGCAAAAAATGTATAATAAGTATCTGAGAGAATGGAAAGTGAGTAGAATGAAAGGGACAGATCTCAGAATGTTCGTGTTAAAATTAGACAGATGTGTTGATTGACACTAGCTGCTAAGGAAACAAAATAGACTTAAATATTTCTTTAACACAAAACTAAGGTGGTTAGAAATGTGGTGGCAGAGATAGTGGGCAAGGAATCCTGATATCAATGGGTTGGTGAGTCAAGTTTAAATATAGCCTGCAATCCTAGACCACAGTTTCAATGCAATACTAGCAAGACTGCGAAGTAAATAGAAATAAGAAATAAGAGCTTGAGGAAAACCTGGGGTAAGGAAAGAAGGTGTTTTGTTGTTGCTGTTGTTTTAGAACTGAGGAAATTTAGTGTGTTTATAGACGGAGATTAATCAGTGTAAACATATCATATGGATTGCAGAAGAGAGGAAATGGGAAGCCAACAAGAAGAAAGAAGATGTCAGCTCATTTCTTGTTCTTATGAAAAGAAAATTTGCATAGCACATTGCACAATGTATATACATAGTAATTTTATTTAGCCTTAAGATAATTGTGAAGGTGTGATAGTTTATGATGAAACAATAACATAATTTAATTACAGTTACTTAACCACTGCTACATCTCAAAATATGTGTCATCGATAAATTCGATTTTAATTGAGGTACTTAATTATTTCCATTGACATAGATTGTTACAACAGTGACCAAGTGGAAATTCTGTAGTCTTCAACTTGTTCTATGAGTAAATGAAGTAAGATAAGTGAAATTGAGTAGACTACAATTGTCAGGATCCATGAGGTAGATATTGCCTATGTTATTTTTCAAGTTTGGGTTCTACTGGGTGGCATAAATTATCTTTCAAAAGTTTTAGTACTGACTATTTATAGAAAAAAAATGCAGCAAAGAGCTAAACATTTGCTACTGAAGAAAAGGCAAGCAAGTTGGAGTTTCACATCACTCCACAAGTGTTCAAGATTTTTCATTATAACTGCCCTCAATGACATAATATCTAAATGTCTGTAGTTATTTAGAGTCCAAATAATTTTCAGTTGCAAGTTTTCAGTGGCAAGAATCTCTGTCTTATTTTTTAAGGAGGAAATTTTAATTTTTCATCTATATAAAGAGGTTCTGTTAAAGCTGATAGCATAAGAAGTTTTGCAGAGAACTTTTTGACATCCATGTGATGTGCTCACAAGAAAAATAATAATTCTAAATTTTAGCCAAATTGAAGCCTATCGAGAAAGATCTAAATGGACATTTCAACATATTAACCTCTTGCTTGTTTGGTGCAGCTTGCTTTGATAATTATATAAAAAGATTGCAGTAACAAAAAATCACACCTTAGTTAAAGGTATATTCTCCATTTAAAGCAATATTTTGGATCTGTAGTTCAGTCATAAGAAACATGACTGAATGAAAATTTAGACAGGTCAGGCCTCAATCTAGAAGAAATTCAAGGGAGAAAAAGTGGCTTGTTCATTTCTACTCTGGAAAGAATAATACTACAAGATGTTTTAATGTTGAATCAACAACTTGCTTTGGATTATATTTTCTAAAATGTAATCCACTACCTATCTTTTTTCTTTTTCTTTTGAAATAATTTTGGACTTACAGGGAGTTTTGAAACTATTATAGAGTTCATACATTTTCTTCCCTCAGTTTCTTCTACTGTTTACAATTTATAAACCATGAAACAATTATCATTCACATTATTACAATACCATTAACTAAGCTATACCCCTTATTCAAATTTTACCATTTTGTCTCCTACTTTTTCTGTGCTAGAATATAATCCAGAGTTCCACATTGCATTTAATTGTTGCCATAGTCTCTACTAATTGTGATAGATCCTCAGTTTCTTCTTGTCTTTCATGACCTTGACATTTTTGATAAGTACTAATTGGTTACTTTGTAGAATATCTCTCAATTTGAGTTTGCCTGAAGTTTTCTCCTAAGATTGAGGCTGTACATTTATGGAAAGAATACCTCAGAAGTGATGTTATTGTCCATCTATCCCCTAACTTCATATCAAAGGTGTTTACAATGATATGTCTTATTTACCGGTGATGTTAACCTGGACCATTTGGCTAATATGGCGCCTGCTGGCTTTCCCACTATTTTTGCCCTTGTAATTAGTTAAGCATGTTAAGGTCAATATAATGTGGTTATGCTATCTTTGTCCTCAAACTTTTGTGTAATTTTAGCAATTTCTTGCCTGCAGCAATTATGGTTGTAATGTTTGTAGCTGACCATCTTAAAAAGTCACATTTTTTTTTTCTAATAATGGTGTATTTAAATGAGAAATGCAAACTCAAATCAATTAGCGTTTTGCTTAGAGTTACCTATGGCTGATATCTATAGGTTCATAGTTTCAGCTATAGCATTCTAAAAGAGGTAAAGGATGTGAAGTAATGAAATAGAAATTTTAATTATACTCCCTGCATTTGTTGCATGATTGGAATTTCACTTCCATTCTGGATTTGTCGGGAGAAGCAGAAACAGCTTGCTGCTTTAGTGGGCTGGCATGATTTGCAACAAAATGTTCCAGGCTTCTCAGCAGTCAGGTGAACATCCCAGCCTGAGGTCACCTTCACTGTATATCCCTAAGGTAAAAGTAATTTTAAAGTCTTTTTGATGCTGAGGATGTCTTAATTATCCAGTTCCAGAAATTGCCAGTTGATGTGATATTCAATTCTAACCCTACTTTCCATTTTAGACTATTATTATTAATTCTTCTATTATTATTAAGCAATTTTTAGTCTTATGAGATTTTCCAATTAGTTTAATTAATTGTGTAGTCTCTAGGTTTCTTAATATTTGAGATTCAACAACACTAATCTTTCTTCTCCACTTCCTTCTTCTTTTATATTATCTGACCCTTACTGGTGTGAATTCCAAAGAAACAGGATGGAAGTGATAATTATTTTAAAAGCCCTGACAAATTTCAGTTTACTATAAAAAAACCTAACTTGTATTTACATAGAGTTTATTCTATGAAATAATCTTCATAAGTGAGAAAGAATGTAACTATCTTATGAGGGCTTGATGTGTGTGTTTTTGTTTGTGGTAGTTTTATCCTACCTGCCTAGAACTGTCTCTGATATATACTAAGTTACCAATAAATATTTGTTGAATATCATGTTAAGTGAAATAAGCCTGGAACAGAAAAGTAATCACCACATGTTATCACTCACATGGAAGCTAAAAAATGTCAATCTCATAGAAGTGAAAAGTAGAACACAGGATGATGTAAAGGCTGGGAAGGGGAAACGTAAGCCAGGGGTCGGGGGGAATAGAAAGAGATTTGTTAAAGGATACAAAATTATAGATAGATAGAAGAAATGCCTTTTCATGTTCTGTACCTCTGCAGGATAACTATAGTTTATTATGCAGTTTCAAATAGCTAGAAGGAGAATATTTAACTTTTCCAACACAAAGTAATGATAAATATTTGAGATGATAGATATGCTTATTACTCTAATCTGATCCCCATAAATTATATGTATCCAAACATCACTATGTATCCCATGAGTATTTGCAATTATTGTCCATTAAAAAATAAAAAAATAAAATTGGTTTCTTGTAGACATAAAACAGTTGCTGAATGAATAAATTAATTTTAGGCAAAATAAAAGCCTCCTAACACCACAAGAGTGATATAAAGAACTGATAGCCTTATTTCTTCTCCCCAGTAACATGTTTATTTCTTTAGTAATTTATGACTATGGTTTTATTTTATTCTATTAATTATAGTCTGTTACTATCACCACTTATTTTGATACTCAAATTTTTGGTCTGTGCATTCTTGATTAGAATCTATCTGTTCCTCAGCAGACGGTACATGACTGATTAGAATGCCATCTGCTTCTGGGTCTCAGCTTAATCTAACACACTCCTCGAAACGCACTGTCTATGCTGAAATGTTTTCAAGTGAGTTACAGACACTGTAACTAACATAAAGGTCCAATTCACTAGGGAATAAATTAAAGTTGAAATATGAGCCTCCAAGTGAAAACCATAAGTTTTGAAAACTAAGCATTTTGAACATGTTTTGAAGCATGAGTATTAGTCAGGCACTCAGTGAATTCAGGTAAGGCTTGTCATTTGATATATAACTTATTGAAGCAAACAATTTCTTTGGTATTTTGAAAAATAATTATTCAAATTTATAAGTTTCTTCTTTTCTTTGGAAAAAAAATCTTTTTAGTTTGAATCAGCCTTGGATTAGAAATTATGAAATGTTCTTAGAAATTAGCATTTTGCTGGCTTCACTTCTGGTGTTTTATGAAAACTACTGGGACTTGTGATTTCCTGTTAATTGTATCTATTATCAGTTAGTTACTCAAATAGTGAAAAAATTCCCATGTGTTAATTCAAACTGATCTTGGGAAAATTAAAACTTTCTATAAAGTCTATATATTATAGAATATGGATGAAATGTAGATGCTCACTCTCATTTCTTTAGTAGTTTGCTCATTGTATATAAAATTTTATGTTTATAAAAATGTTTGTATTAATCAAACCTCGTTTCTTCTGATTATTACTTCATAAATCTTATTTTAATAAGTTAATTTTATAGAAGAGGTCTATAAAATATAAAACATAAAATATAAAAACCTATAATAATCTTATATTTTTAAACTTCAGAAGTAATTTAGATAAGGATAAGCTTAGTTAGATTTTAAATTCAAGGAAGGTATATTTCTAAGACAGTCAAAATGCTTTAGATCACCTGCAAACATGGAAATCACAATTCTATCTTAATTCTGTTTTTTTTTCTGTGCGCTATTATTAATTGCTTTTTAGAGAAAAAGTAAAAATGAAGAGGGAGACATGATGGCAGTATATGATTTCCCCTAATGCTTTACAGCTCCAGCCTATTCATTTTCATACTTTCATTTAACTCTAACAACAGTCCTATGAATAGCGTCATTATCAATGTTTTCCAATTGAGAAAATTTAATTTTCAAGGTAACTTGCCATGGTTATTTAAGTGAATTCACTGTTTTGGAAATGGGACCCAAACCTAAGTGCTTTTACTTCAAATCCTGACTTTTCACTTAACCATGCTTTGCTTTGGGAAAATGTGAAATGTGATGGAAAGGATATCCAGAAAATGAGTTATAGTCCTGTCCCTACCATGTGTAATGTGTGACTTTGAAGTAACTTCATGCCCTCAGTTTTCTCTGAGGTCTCTTTTGGACCTGAGTTAGCTATCTGGACATTGATTTGGCACATCTTCATTGGGTACCAACCCCAGCCCAATCACTGTCTTAGGCACTGGAGATACAGGGTGAATTTGTACTATTCCTTTCACAGAACTTATGTTAAAGTGGGGGTCTCATAGGCCACAAACATGTAAGCATATATATAGGTGGAACTTCTATTAAAATTTATGTAAAAGGATAAAATTCTAAGACTTATAGCTGGTTAAGAGAGCATGAAAGACGTGTTCTATAATTTCATTACAGTAATTACTTTTAATTAATTAAGTTTTTAATTGACAAAAAATTGAATATATTTATGGTGACAACATGATGTTTTGAAATATGTATACATTGTGGCATGACTAAATCAAGCTAATTAACATATGCATTATGTGTTACCTTACATATCAGGTTTTTTTTTGTGGTAGAAACATTTAAAATCTACTCTTTTAGCAATTATAAAGTATGCAATACATTGTTATTAACTATAGTCACCACGTTGTACAATAGGTCTCTAGAACTTAATCCTGTCTAACTGAAATTTTGTATTCTTTGATCAACATCTCCCTGCACCACCACCTCATCAATCCCTAGTAACCAGCATTCTACTCTCTGCTTGTGAGTATGACTTCTTTAGATTCTACTTATAAGTTAGACCATTAGGTATTAATCTTTTTGCCTTGCTTATTTTATGTAACATAATATCCTCAAGCTTCATCCATGTTGTCAAAAATAGGATTTCCTTCATTATAAAAATTATTGATATGCACATTATTGACCAAAATCTGGACCTTTCAGCCAATCTTAATAGCTAACTTATTTTAGTATGATTGATTTAACCTCCATGATCAAGTTCTGTATTTTACTTCAATAATAATATAGATATAATTTTATTTCCACTATATTTTATATTTTCAAAACTGTATTTAGTTAAGTGTGCTGAATTGTTTTCTTTTCTTTGGGCATTACATTGCTAAGTTTATGTGATGTATGCCTGCATTATGAAAAATGGTTTCATTGAGATATAATGCCAATCTACTCATTTAAAGTGAAAATTCAGTAGATTTTTGTATGCTCACCAAGTTGTGCAACTATTACCACAATTAATTTTAGAGAATTAAAATAAAGACTATAATTTACAATGACATCATATCATGATATATTTAAGGATAAATAAAACATGTGAAAGACATGTATATTGAAAACTCTAAAATATTACTGAGATGAAGACCTAAATAAATATCTATATCGCATCTATGGATGGAAGACTCAGTGATATTAGGATGTTAATTCCCTCCAAGTTGATTTATAAGTTTAATTTAATCCCAGTCAAAAATCCCAATAGACTGATTTTTGGTAGAAATTGAAAAACTGATTCTAAAGTCATCTGGAAATGTAAAGAAACTACAGTAAACAAAAATATTTTGAAACAAAGAAAGAAAATTGGAAAACTAACACTATCCAATTTCAAACCTATTAAAAAGTTATAGCAATCAAGTTTCGGTGTCAACATAGAGAAATAGATCAATGGAGCAAAAATAGACCCGCGTATGTGGCAACTGAATTCTACTATAGCTGAAAAGGCAATGCAGCAAAAATTACATTTTCAAAATCGGTGCTGGAACAATTTAGATATCCATATGAAGAAGAGAATTTCAATCTATGTCATTCATCATATACAATATTTAACTCAAAATGGATGATAGGCCCAAATTTAGATTTCAGTCAACATTTAGATTTAAATATAGATGTAAGTCTTAAAACTATAAAACTTCTGAAAGAAAAAGTTGAAGAAAACCTTTGTGACCTTGGGCAAAGCATAGAATTCTGGGTATTACATTAAAAGTATTACACATCAAAGAATAAATTGATAAATTTTACTTTATCAAAATTTTTAAAAATTTGCTCCTTGAAAAAAAGTGTTAGATAATGAGAACACAAATTAGAATATTTGCAAATCATATAGCTGATAAAGGACTTGTATCCAGATTAAGGAAGTCTCAAAACTTAATAACAAAACAAAATCAAATTTTAAAAATGGTCAAAATACTTAAACAGAAATGTCATCAAAGGAAATATACATATATGCACATATGGAAATAAAATTATGAAAAGATGCCAGACATCACTAATCATTAGGCAAAGGGAATGAGATTCCACTAACACCTATTTATTAGGCTACAATTAAACATCTTGACTATTCTAAGTGTTGGTAAGGATATAGAGACACTGGGGCTCTCTTAACACTAAGTATCACATACCACTTTAGAAAATCAAATTGGCAGTTTCTTAAAAAGTTAAACGTATAGTTACCATATGACCTAAGCATTCTATTCCTAAATATTTACCCAAGAGAAATAAAAGGCTATGATCACCCAAAGACTTATAATAGAATGTTTATAGTAGCTTTGTTAGTAATAACCCCAAATGTGAAACAATTTACATGTCAATCAATAGGTGAATGGATATACAACTGTGTTATAGCCATATAATAGGATTCTACTCAGCAATAAAAAAGAAACTATTAAAATATACTACAACATGAATAACATAAAGAATACTGAATGAAAAAAAGCTAGGAAAAAAATTCACATATATGATTCCATTTATATAAAATCCTAGAAAATGTCCCCTAATTTATAGTATCATAAAGATTATAGGCTGTTTGTGGATGGGTGTAGGGGAAATGAGGGTATGTGGAATTATAAAGGACCACAAGGAAACTTTTGAGGTTACATGAATATTTCCATTCTATTAAATGTGTTGGTGGTTTCACAGGTATTTATGCATGCAAATTTATTAAACCAGACAAATTAAATATGCACAATTCATTCTGTCAATTATATATCAAAAAAGTTTTAAATTAAAGGAGAAAAGACAGTGAATTTATTAAGTGCTTTTTATTCTCTACATTTTTAACATTTCAAACACTAGATTTCACTTCATGAGAATTTAGATTGTTTAATTTCTCATTACCAGAGCCAATTAAGCTTCTTAATGTTATTTCAGGGAGGATTTCAAAAACTGAAGGAATAATTTAGTCAAGCCCTTTTACTATAAATCTTGCCTTACTTCTTGGAAATATGACTAAATGATTACTATAATTGAAGACATAGAGGGGCCATTTAAAAAAATTAAATATATGTTTGATAAAATCCCTTCTTATATGCCCATTTACTTAGTAAGTACAAAAAGCATGTACTAAGTATCTGAAAATATTAGTCTTCAAATATAGTATCTTCAAAACAGAGCTTTGCAGAATAATAAAAAATAGTTTGAGAGAATTAGAATAGTAATATAAGTAAAACTGAATTTTTTTTCCACACTGTTGACATTAACTAATTTAATTCACAAATATCAGAACATATTTGAAATGAGGTCATTCTTAAGTCATTAAAATAAATACTCCTTAGTTCTATGCCAATACCTCTATATAATGATGATGCCTGGCTTGAGAGTCTACATTTTTATCCCTGTTTTTTTTTTTTTTTTTTTTTTTTTCTGAGAAGGAGGCTCACTTGTTCTGTCTCTTAGGCTGGACTATGGTGGTGCGATATCAGCTCACTGTACCCTCTGTCTGGCCTGTTTAAGCTAGTCTCCTGGTTCAGCCTCCCAAGTAGCTGGGACTACAGGTGCTCCCCATGCCCAGTTAATTTTTGTATTTATAATAGAGATGAGGTTTCACCATATTGGCCAGGCTGGTCTTAAACTCCTGACGTCAGGTGATCCTCCTGCCTTGGCCTCCTAAAGTGCTGGGATTACAAGCATGAGCCATTGCACCTCATCCTAAATTTTAAAGCCAGTAATTAAACACTTCTCTGGAGAGAGGGTTGTGCCAGGCCAGATACCTCTACATCTCTTCTCCTGGCATTCACAGAGATTTCAAATTCTGTTTTCCTAAGTAAAATATTTAAGAAGAGTCCAGCACTTTAATTGTAAAATACATATATCTTTAAAAGTATCTTAAAAGGTAGATCCTTATATTCTGGTTATATTTTGTAACATAGAGGTAGCTCAGTCTACAATGATACCTCTTCTATTTATTTTATTTTGGATGAAGGTATCAAACATTTGGATGAAGGTATCAAACATACAAGGCATTTACACCTTTTCAAATTCCTGTTCACCTCTTTGATGCCCTCTCTAACTACTATGAAGTACTAAACAGGCCACAAATGATACAAAATTTTGATAGTAGAGCTATCTTAGCAATCTACCAGATTAAATTAATGATGTTTTAACAGTGAAATGTGGTTTATTTAAATATATCAATATAGATATGTGTAGCTGGCAAGGAACAAACTAGAAAAGACTAAAGCAAATATTCTTACCTTACAGTGTGAGAGGTTTGATGTATAATCTTAGACTAGTCACTTCACCTATGGGCAAGGTCTTTTTTTGGTTGGCAATTTCAACTTGTCCAAGAAGCCATGCTGTATAATTAGAATATTGTTTTCCAGTTCTGAAACAAGACGCCATAAAATCATTTTTTTTTTTATTTTTAGTTTTTGAGATGGAGTCTTGCTCTGTTGACCAGGCTGGAGTGCAGTGGCACAATCTCAGCTCACTGTAACCTCTGTCTCCCAGGTTCAAGTGATTCCCCTGCCTCAGCCTCCTGAGTAGCTGGGTTTACAGGTGCGTGCCATCAAGACCAGGTAATTTTTTTGTATTTTAGTAGAGACGGGGTTTCACCATTTTGGCCAGGATAGTCTTGATCTCCTGACCTCATGATCTGCCCGCCTTGGCCTCCCAAAGTGCTGAGATTAGAGCTGTGAGCCACTGAGACTGGCCCATTTTTGCCTGTTTCTGTCCTCTAAATAAAATTAAACACCTTAGACATCATTCAACAGACAATGACTAAGTACTTTTGTATTAGTTCGTTTTCATGCTGCTGTTAAAGATATACTCAAGATAGAGCAATTTATTAAAAAAAAAGAGGCTTAATTGGATTGACGGTTCCATGTGGCTGAAAAAGCCTCACCATCAATCATGGTGAAAAGCAAGGAAGAGCAAGTCATGTTTTACATGCATAGCAGCAGACCAAAAGAGAACTTGTGCAGGAAAACTTCCCCTTATAATAACCACCAGATCTTGTAAGACATACTCACTGCCAAGGGAACAGCGCAGGAAAGACCTGTCTTTATAGTTCAATTACCTCCAACCAAGACCCTCCCATAACACATGAGAATGTAAAATGAGATTTTGATGGAGACACAGCTAAACCATATCATTCCACCCCTTACCCCTCCCAAATCTCACATCCTCACATTTCAAAACCTGTAGTGTCTTCCCAAGTCTCCCAATGTCTTAATTCATTACAGCATTAACTCAAAAGTAAACAGTCCAAAGTCTCATCTGAGACAATGCAAGTCCATTCTGTCTATGAGCTTGTAAAATCAAAAACAATCTAGCTAATTCCTAGATACAATAGGGGTACAGGCATTGGATAAATATAGCCATTCTGAATGGGAGACATTGTCTGAAACAAAGGGGCTATAGATCCCATGAAAATCCAAAATCCAGTGGAGCAGTCAAATCTTAAAGCTCCAAATCAACTCCTTTGACTCCATGTCTCACATCCAGGTCATGCTGATGTACAGGTAAGTTCTCATGGTCTTGGGCAGCTCTTCCCCTGTGATTTTTCAGGGAATGGCCTTCCTCCTGGCTGCTTTCATGGGCTGGCATTGAGCCTCTGCAGCTTTTCCAGGTACATAGTGCAAGCTATCAGTGGATCTAACATTGCGGGGTTTGGAGGATGGTAGCTCTCTTCTCACAGCTTCACTGGACATCGCCCCAGAAGGGACTCTGTGTGGGGGCTCTGACCTCATGGTTCCCTTCTACACTTCTCTAGTAGAGGTTCTCCATGAAAGCCCCACCCCTGCAGCAAACTTCTGCCTGGACATCCAGGTGTTTCCACACATCTTCTGAAATCTAGGCAGAGATGCCCAAACCTCAATTTTTGACTTCTGTGCACTCACAGGTTAAACACCATGTGAAAGTTGTCAAGGCTTGAGGATTCCACCCTTTGAAACCACGACCTGAACTCTACATTGGCTCTTTTCAGACATGGATGGAGCAGCTGGGATGCATGGCACCAAAACCCTAGGCTGCACACAGCAAGGGGACCCTGGGCCCACCCCAGGAAACCAGTTTTTCTCCCTAGGCCTCCAGGCCTGTGATGGGAAGGGCTGCTGTGAAGACTTCTGACATGAGCTGGAGACATGTTTTCCATTTTCTTAGGGATTAACATTTGGCTTCTTGTTATTTATGCAAATTTCTTTAGCACACTTGCATTTCTCCTCAGAAAATGGAATTTTCTTTTCTATCACATTGTCAGGCTGCAAATTTTCTGAACTTTTATGCTCTGCTTCCCTTATAAAACTGAATGCCTTATCAGCACCCAGGTCACTTCTTGAATGCTTTGCTGCTTAGAAATTTCTGCCACCAGATACCCTAAATCATCTCTCTCAAGTTCAAAGTTCCGTAAATCTCTAAGGCCGGGCAAAAATGCTGCCAATCTCTTTGATATAACATAACAAGAGTCAGCTGTGTTCCATTTCCCAACAAGTTTCTCATCTCCATCTGAGACCACCTCAGCCTGGACATTATTGTTCATGTCACTATCAGCATTTTTGTCAAAGCCATTCAACAAGTCTCTAGGAAGTTTCAAGCATTCTCACATTTTCCTGTCTTCTTCTGAGCCCTCCAAACTGTTTCAACCTCTCCCTATTAACTAGTTCCAAAGTCTCTTCCACATTTTTTGGTATCTTTTCAGCAATGTCCTGCTCTATTAATGACAATTTATTGTATTAGTCCATTTTCAGACTGCTGATAAAGATATACCTGAAACCGAGCAATTCACAAAATAAAGAGGTTTAATTGGACTTACAGTTCCACGTGGCTAGAAAAATCTTACAATCTTGACAGAAGTCAAGGAAGAGCAAGTCACATCTTACATGAATTGCAGCAGGCAAGAGAGAACTTGTGCAGGAAAATACTCCCTTATAGTAGCCATCAGATTGTAAGACTTACTCATTAACATGACAACAGCATTGAAAGACCTATCCCCATGATTCAGTTACCTCCCACTAGGTCCCTCCCACAAGATGTGGGAATTCAAGATGAGATTTGGTTGAGGACACAGCCAAATAATATCAACTTTGAAATCTTGTTGGAAAAATGTGGGCTTCCTAAGGATATCATGAATTGAGGAATGACAACATCATAATCTCTCTGGATTTTGTTTTTGTATCTCATATACTATGGGATTGGGTGTTAGAGAGGGCTATAGCCTGCAACCAACAATCCTAGAGAAAAACAAAAAACAAAAATAAAACTACACAGACAAAAACAAAACAAACACAAAACCCAAGAAAACCTATTCTATATGGCTAATGGGTTGAGAAACGAGAAGTCCAACAGTGGGGAGTTTTAACCACAACTCTACAAACATGTCTGCTGGGCAATTCAAGCCTTTGAAAATAAAGCAATAAAAGCTCAGGCCATCCCAGCCCTTGTTCTATAACTGGGTCATCAGCATCTGTTCCAATCTAGTGGCAGTGGTGGTGACAGCAATGAAGCCCTGTGTCTCCTTGTCTCCCTGACTTTCATCCCCCTGGCATACGGAAATCAAAACCCAGTGTCTTCTGTACTTTCCAAAAGATTGCCCATCAAAAACAGGGTGCAAAGGGATATGCTTCTCCCCACTGTAAATCTGTAAATGGTATCAGTAGGGATTAGTGGGAACCCCCACACTGCCAGAAGAAGAAAGCAGGCCAAAATAATATTATAAAGGGCTCGGGAAACTAAACTGTCATCGTAGATAAATCATAAGAGATAGACTAGAACCTACGCACCAAATGAAATAGAAGACTTAAATCAAAAGTCTCCTAACATACCAAAATATCTAGGATACAATAAAAATTTCTTGTCATACCAATAAACCAGGGAAACAACAATTTGAATGAAATCAACTGATATCCATACTGAGATGAATCAGATGTTGAAATTATCTGACAAAGATTATAAAGAGTGGCTGTTATACAAATGCTTCATTTATCAATTACAAATGCTGTGGACACAAATAAAAAAACAGAAAATCTCAATAAAAAATCAAAGTGTTAAAAAGGTCCGCATAGAAGTCATAAAATTTAAAAATTGAATAATCAAGTTAAATCTTACTAGGTGAATTCAGTAGTGGAATGGGGATGACAGAGGATAGAATTAGTAAGCTTAAACAGAGATCAATAAAATTTAGTCAATCTGAATAATGGAGATAAAAAACAACAAATAAAAAGAGATCCTCAGGACTCTGTGGAAAAGTAACAAAACATATATTAGGTTGGTGCAAAAATAATTGTGATTTTTGCCATTAAAAGTAGAATCTCAGAAAAGATGAGAAAAGGTGTGAGACTGAGGCTGAAAAGGTATCCAAACAAATAAATGTGGAAACTTCCAAATTTGGTGAAAAACACAAACTTGCAAATAAACCTACATGAATCTTGCTTTAAGAGCAGAGAGAAATGATACATTAGCCATGTAATAGAGTTCTAATCCGAAACCATTGGGCACAAAGGAAATAAAAGATTTTCAAGCACTGAAATGAAAGAACTATTAATCTTGAATTCAAACCTTCAGGAAAGAAGAAAAAATACAGACATTCTCTGACAAAGGAAAACTGAGCAAATTGTTAATAGATTTACTCTTCAAGAATGGATAAAGGAGGGAAGAAAGTAGGAATATGGCAGGCTGGAGGCAAGACTACCTTGCAGCTCCCACTCGGATGGACAGAGTAGCTTGTAGAGACTCACATTCTTAACTTTTGCTCCATAAACTACCACAGGAACATAACAGAAAAGCTGAGAGGATTGGCAGACCCTTTTAAGGACATGGATTGCACCTGCAGGCTCAGTGGGACAGCCAAAGAACTGTGAGTCGGCTTACTTTCTCAGTCGGGAGGCTTGTAGCCTGAAGCAAGTTCCCAGCCCTGCTCACTGGCTGCCTAGAAATAAACTTGGTGCTGTTTTGGGTGGATGGGGGAGCATGATAGGAGTGAGACCAAACTTTTGGGCTGTGGGGTACATGAGAGCTGGAAGAGGCCCGTGGCTGCTGGCTTTCCTTCACTTCCCTGGAAACTTGTGTGATGCAGCAGGGGTAGCCATAATCCCTCTGGGAATATAGCTCCATTGGCCTGAGAACTGCACTGGCAACCCCCATAGCAGCTGCAGCAAGCCCTGCTTAAGGATTCTGAGCTCAGACACGCCTAACCCTGTCCCAACCTAATGGTCTTTCTCTACTGGTCCTGGCAACCGAAGACAAAGGACATAAGCTCTTGGGAGCTCTATGGCCCTGTCCATTACCTGAGATACCAGAATACTTACCCAAAGGCAACCCTAGGGAAAGCTAGTATCCTCCTTATACTACTGCAGCTGATGCACTCTTGAAAGCACCACCACCTGGCTGGAGGCTAACCATCACAAAACTAGCCTGCTGAACAAAAATACAACCTAGCATTCTCACATAGTTCGCTTCACTCCCCTGCTGACTCCACCAAAGCCGGTGCTGGTATCCTTGGCTAAGAAACTTGAAGACAGATCACATTACAGGACTCTTTTCAGATACTCTCCAGTATCAGACCAGAGCCTGGTAGCTCCACCGGGTGGCTAAATCCAGAAGAGAAAAAAGAATCACTGCAGCTTAGCTCTCAGGAAGCCACATTCCTACGGGAAGGGAAAGAGTACTACATCAAGAGAGCACCCTGTGGGACAAAAGAACTGAACAGCAGCCCTTGAGTCCCAGATCTCCCCTCTGACATAGTTTATTCCAATGGGAAGGAACCAGAAAAACAATTCTAGTTATATGACAAAACAATAGTGCCAGCACATTGGAAGGCCAAGGCGGGCAGATCACTGAGGTCAGGAGTTTGAGACCAACCTGGCCAATATAATGAAACCATTTCTACTAAAAATGCAAAATTATTGGGTGTGGTGGTGCATACCTGTAATCCCAGCTACTTGGGAGGCTGAGGCAGGAGAACTGCTTGAACCTGGGTGGTGGAGGTTGTAGTGAGACAGGGTTGTGCCACTACACTTCAGCCTGGGTGATAGAGTAAGACTCTGTCTCAAAACGAAAGAAAGAAAAAAAGAAAAGAAAGAAGGGAGGAAAGAAAGAAAGAAAAGAAAGAAGGAAGGAAGGAAGGAAAGAAAGAAAGAAGGAAAGAAAGAAAGAAAGAAGAAAGAAAGAAAGAAAAAGAAAGAAAGAAAGAAAGAAAGAAAGAAAGAAAGAAAGAAAGAAAGAAAGAAAGATTCTCCAA
The DNA here is from genome assembly GCA_963573385.1 of Cacajao melanocephalus. Taxonomy (NCBI): domain Eukaryota; kingdom Metazoa; phylum Chordata; class Mammalia; order Primates; family Pitheciidae; genus Cacajao; species Cacajao melanocephalus. Next base: position 1,779 of record CAUYLG010050011.1, on the reverse strand, counting down.
CATCCTTCAAAAGATTACACTAACTCACTAGCAATGGATCTAAACCAAGACAAAATCTCTGAATTACCAGAGAAATAATTCAGAAGATTGACTATTAAGCCAATCAAGGAGGCACCAGAGAAAGGTGAAGTCCAACTTAAAGAAATAAAAAACATGATACAAGATGTGAAAAGAAAAATCTCCAGTAAAATAGTCTGCATAAATAAAAAACAATCACAACTTCTGGAAATGAAGGACACACAAGGAATTGCATTTGCACCGGACAGCCTCAGCAATAGAATTGAACAAGCAGAACAAACAACTTCAGAATTTGAAGACAAGATTTGAATTAACCCAATCTGACAAGGACAAAGAAAAAAGAATTTTTTAAAAAATTTTTAAATTTTTAAATTTTTATTTTTTTAAAAGAAAGAAAGAGAGAGAAAAGAAGAAAGAAAGAAAGACTGAAAGAAAGAAAGAAAAAGAATGTAAGAGAGAAAGAAAGAGGAAGAGAAAGAGGAAGAGAAAGAGGGAGAGAGAATGAGATTCTTGTTCTATTGCCCAGGAAAAGAATTTTAAAAAATGGGCCAGAGCTCTAGGTCTCTGTGGCCTCATGACCTACACGTGTTGGGAGGTCCACAGCTAAGACTCCAGGACACCCTGGAAGCCTAGAAATGGAGCATGAGAGCTTAACTTCATTGGGCACCTGGCTTCAAGTTGCAAAATCACCTCCTGTTATAAAGATGTGAAAAGTTTATTTTGTCATTGAATGTAACAAATTAGCATACACAGATGGCCTTGCCAATTACCAGGTGAATTAAGGATGAACTATGTGTGGCATGTTGTATGTTCCCATTTTGCCCAAGACCTTTGGCCAGAGCAGGGCATAAGAGATTCTTTCCAAGAAGTAATGCTGAGAAGATATGCAAAATATGGACATGACAATTTACAACTGAGAAAAGGCTGTGAAGGTGTGGATGAGTGTAAGATGCACCAAGGAGTTTATGATAAACTTAAGCAATGTTTGACAATTACCCTGAGCAATATATTTCAATGTGATCACTATGTGAAAGTCTTTCATAAAATTTTAAGTTCAAATAGCCATAAAGTAAGACATACTGGAAATAATTCTTTCAAATGTAAAGAATATGGCAAATCATTCTGCATGCTTTTATACCTAGCTCAACATGAAAGAAATCACACTAGATGGAATTGTTACAAAAGTGAAGAAAGATTGGCCGGGCATGATGACAGGTACCTGTGATCCCAGCTACTTGGGAGGCTGGGACACAAGAGTTGCTTGAACTTGGAAGGCAGAGGTTGCAGTGGGCTGAGATTGCGCCATTGCACCCCAGACTGGGTGAAAGAGCAAGACTCTGTCTCAAAAATATATATATATATATCAATAATGAAGATAAAACATTGATTTTTCATGTGGAGAGGACACTTCTTTCCAAGCTGCAAAGCCAAATCTTGCTCAATTTAAAGATAAATTCTGCTGCGTTAATTTTCTAATTATTTCCTTTTTTTTTTACTTTTTATGTTTATCCTATGTATGCAGATGGATTAAAGACTTAAACATAAGACCTAACACCATAAAAACCCTAGAAGAAAACCTATGCAAAACCATTCGGGACATAGGCATAGGCAAGGGCTTCATGACTAAAACACCAAAAGCATTGGTAACAAAAGCCAAAATAGACAAATGGGACCTAATTAAACTCCAGAGCTTCTGTACAGCAAAAGAAACAATCATTAGAGTGAACCAGCAACCAACAGAATGGGAAAAAATGTTTGCAA